>JAULAV010005226.1:0-39713 GCA_030789695.1 Scilla litardierei | reverse complement strand
CCAAGAAGTACTGATCAGGGGGACATAACCAGCACATTGTGTCAAGTATGATACATACTTGACAGCCGGTTACGACGACGCGTGCAATGACGACACTCCTATCATGTTTCACTGTTGCCGACAGTCGGCAACGACGATAATAAACGTAACGACGATGGTCGACCGAGGTAACTAGATGGTTATAGATTGTTATGGACGCCTCCCCCAAGCTTTTTAACAGTTCATTTTTTTGCTTTTAGCGATCGAGGATCATCTCATCCTTCTTAAGATCATCGAACTTTGTCCGCTCCTTCGGAATACCCTTCAAGATTGAAGCACGAACAACGTCCTCGGGCCCAGGAAGTATCGAAATTACTGTAACCATTGATCCAGACGTTCTAGAATGCTTCGTTGGATGCGAGCCGTTGCGCCCGCCAATGTTCCAGGTTCAAAAACATGGATTTTTGAACCTAGAACATAGGCGGGCGCAAGGGCTCGCATCAAACGAAGCAGTCTAGAACGTCTGGATCAATGGTTACAGTAATTTCACCATATTCCCACTCGATTGTTCTTCATTTTCTTATTCAATTTGGATTCGAACCAAGAGATCGAAAACAAAAGGAGGGATTGCTGTTGCCTCAGAGGGACGGTAGCCATGCACCGCCAACCTATGTGACCAAGGGCCGCCATCCAGGCTTAATCATATGTATCAGTTTGTAAGAGCATAGGCTAATGAATCAGTTTGGATCTGTATCAGTCTGTATGTACAACAATATATTTGAATGGCTGGTTAATTTTCAAAATGTCATCAATTTGAATATGTATGAGATTTAATCTATAATTTTGCAAGCAGTTTGTGAATTCTATTGAATATGCCTTTAGATTAAAAAGGTATCAGATTTATTTTTAAAGTTTGTATGTAGTTTCTGAGTCAGAGTGAATAAGTATCCGGTTTAATCTACAATGTTTTCAGATTGAACAAGTATAATAAGACTTAAATCTAAAAGTTTGGATGTAGGGTTGGTTGGAATTCAGACTAAGTATGATGAAATTTGGAATTTGATTGATTCACTGCGGTGGCGCGCAGTGGGAGTAAACTTATAACATCTCACAAATATGCTCAAAGCGCAAAACGGGCAAATTTTTGGTACAGAACGTTGAGCCCTTATGTAACGGCTATAAATTTTTCCACCTTACTTGCCACCGGTCATAAATTCTTGGGAAAATCATATGTGTGGTATCAATCAGCTGTAGATTCAGGAGCAGTATTTTCTTATTCACGAGCACCCTTCTGTAGCTTGACGGGGTCTTCGATGTAGCCACACAGTTAATATGGTACTGCAGCAGTCACATCCTCATTGACCCATCTGTTTTGCACGCATTGAGCAATTCCCGTTTTCCATGCGTTTTGCGCGGTGATCAATTATAATGGTTTCTCTCTTCTTATTATTTAGCCCGGGGTGCGTGTCGAATAAAATGTATTAAAAAATCTTAGTGGAGAGTAGTATTGTCGGGAGTAAGTTTCCTATTAGCATCAATGTTGATCCAGGTGAAAAATCGTTGAGTTTCATTGTTATGCGCGGAGAGTAATTAACCTATTTTGATCCAGATGCTAAAATAATTGGGATTACGAGATTTTCGCGTTGGTATTCCGCGGTTTGCGCGTTGAGTAAATAATTGTTGATTCCCGAGATCCATTGCATTACTGTATGATCAAGGACTTATTATACGCTTCATTTTGATTGCTCCAATTCTATATAACAACTCCACCACAAATCTCTAAAAACCCCCTTTCAAAATGGAATATCTCTAAAAGATGCTATTTTGAGGATGGGCAACTCCAACCCACCATCTTCAAATCCTATTTTTTCTTTGTTTAAGCTTTACTAATGAAAAATATTTATCGTTATAATGGGTTAATCTAATACATTGTTCCTGGCACTCCTGCTTGAAAGAAAACTATAAATAATATTATTCTTCAAGGTTAATTTTTTTTTAATTTTTAAGTATTTAGTATTTCTTGTAATATTGTAAATATTTTAAATTTGCTCGAAAAATATCCAATATTGGTCTCATGTAGTAGGTATAATTGAGATATTTCCATCGGTACTAAAATTATTAACTTTGGTCACGTTATTTGTAAAATACATTTGTAATAAATAGCCGTTACCAATCCATAACGTTAATAAACGCAACAAAGGGCTGATATCAATTAGCCGTCGTGCGCGTCGTGCGAGGTGGTTAAAAGTCATAGTGTTAATAAATATCCAACCGCTGTACACACACGGTCTCACATATGAGGACTCCACATTACACACAAGGGCTTATAGTGGAACCAATTAACTCGCACGCACAACAGAAACAATTTGATTGTTTTTGTTGCGCTCGAAAATAAATAATTTTTCGAGTCTTTGACGGAGAGTAATTCAAGGCACAAAACGGTTCAGTTTCCTTGTCGTATGGGGAGAGTAAATTGCCTCTTTTTCAGCTGAGCCTAAAATACTTAGGATTACTCGTTTTTCTCGGTGGGATTACGCGTTGAGTAAATAAGATGTTCATTCCCGAGATCCCTAGCATTACTGTAGGATAAATGGATCGTGAATGCCGTGAATGCCCTGGAGAAACGTATGAAATCGGAGGACTACAGGCTGATGCAGTCGCCTCCCTAATATGCTTCTCTCCCTGGTCTGCGAAGAGAAGAATGGCCCCCCGGGCCTTTGCGCCATGATTGGCTGCTCTGGGTCAATTAGGTTGGCGGTGCATGGGTACCGTCTCTCTGAGGCACAAGCACTCCCTCCTTTCTTTTCGATCTCTTGGCTCCCAGGCAAATTGGCCAATTCTGACTGTGGATAAAGCAGATCATAATTGTCTCATAATGCAGAAGCTGGAAGCCTGGAACCTGTGCGGAAAGACAAAAGGCATGGTTGTCTCAGATTTCCAGAAAATCAAATGATGTGAAGAGTCACACATCCATTTCCTCGTCCGAACAGATGATGGTGATGATGCTCAAGTAAAGCGACAGAAATTACAAAACGAGCAGGGAAGTGACTGTAATGACACGCCAATGACGGCATGTCGCGCCTTTGAACTATTTGAATTGGAAAATGTTTTGAACTATTTGAGTCTTTGGATAATTATCGGAGGAAGCCATCTTATGAACACCTTTCCTTGTGTATGCGTGTACGGAGGCCCATGTCCAGTAGTGCACATATCATATTTGTCTCTTATACTGGTCTCTTACAGGCGGTGAAGATCTTCTCTGGATTAAGCTTTTACTTCACCGATCAGTTCGAGCCTCCTTAAAGGGGCTTCCTCGAAAAGGTGGATCTAGCTGCCGGTCGAACCGGCCGGATGAATGTTGACCAGGTGATGGACGCATCAAATGCCAGTGTGTTCTCCGTAGGATCCGCCTTCATTGTCTACAACGAAGATCCTCCACGTACGTGCGCCTTAGCAGATCTTGAGGAGGTTGTAACGAAGAGATGCGACGAGGTTGGGGCCGCATGCAGGGTTTAGTAGTCTCTTACTGGAACACATCGCCGCATGCAGTTCTGCATCTGAGCTTGTAAGTTGTTCAAAGACCAGCGGTGTCTAGTATTTTGATCTGTTGGTGTTGTTCGACGCCTCATGTGAATCGGAGTTTCTCTAGGTGTCTTTGAAACGGCTACATACCCGACTGCAGGTTACACCGACGCATGCTATGACTACACTCATAGCCAGCCGATGATGGCAGAAAATCGGCAACGACGGTAATAAACGGAACGAAGATGGTCGCCCGGTGAACTCGCGGAAGTTGACGGGGAAGCACGCAGATCACACCGACAATCACATGTTTCAGTTTGTAAGAGCATAGGCTAATGAATCAGTTTGGATCTGTATCAGTATGTACATCAATATATTTGAATGGATGGGTCATTTTCAAAATAACATCAACTAGAATATGTATGAGACTTAATCTACACTTTACCTAAACGCGCACAACGGGCATAATTCTGCTGGTTGTGCGCGTTTAAGTATGATGAAATTTGGAATGTGATTGATTCACTGCGCTGGTGCGAGGTGGAATTAAAATTATAGCATCTCACAAATATGCTCAAAGTGCAAAACGGTCAAATTTATTCCCGTGGGGGGGGTGAGCAAATTTGTCATCGACGCAACTATAGAGCTTAACGCGCACAACGGTCATAATTCTGCATGTTGTGCGTTTTGCGAAATTATGTTAGCCATAACAAATTTGCTGAACGCGCACACCGGGTCAAAGTGACCATCTGGCGATACTTGTTGTGCGCCTTGAGCAAATTTTTAACCATTAAAAATTTGCTAACCGCGCACAACAGCCAAAATATAAATTTTGCCAGCTCACTTGCCACTGGTCATACATTCTTGGGAAAATCACATGTCTGGTATCAATCAGCAGTAGATTCAGGAGCAGTATTTTCTTATTCACGAGCACCCTTCTGTAGCTTGACGGGGTCTTCGATGTAGCCACACAGTTAATATGGTACTGCAGCAGTCACATCCTCATTGACCCTTCTGCGTTGTGCGCATTGAGCAATTCCCGTTTTCCATGCGTTTTGCGCGAGAATCAATTATAATAGTTTCTCTCTTCTGTATTATTTAGCCTGGGGTGCGTGTCGAATAAAATGTATTAAAAATCTTAGTGGAGAGCAGTATTGTCGGGAGTAATTTTCCTATTAGCATCAATGTTGATCCAGGCGAAAAATCGTTGAGTTTCCTTGTTATGCGCGGAGAGTAATTAACCAATTTTGATCCAGATGCTAAAATAATTGGGATTACGAGATTTTCGCGTTGGTATTCCGCGGTTTGCCCGTTGAGTAAATAATTGTTGATTCCCGAGATCCATTGCATTACTGTAGGATCAAGGACTTATTATACGCTTCATTTTGATTGCTCCAATTCCCCTATAAAATTGGCGGACAAGGAGCACTCATCTTCTCACAAGTTCATCTACTTTCTTCCATCATCTTCTTCTTTATTTGCCCCCACAACCTTCCTATTGAAACAGTAAGTCCTTCAGCTGTTCGTTGAAGGCGAAATCCTCACATCTGGAAACCCCTTTTTCGGGCATGCCTGATTATAAATGGACGAACAGCTAAATGAATGCTATCGTCCATATCAGATATCTATATCATGCCCGTTACTCTGTGGTGTCTCTTGCCGAAGATGAAAGAACTCATCCTCAGACGGATACCCTGCACAACAACGACGTTTTCAATCTTGTCATGCTTGCTGAATAGCTGCCCGAACCTGGAGGATCTAGTCATTGGAGTAAGTTCAAATTTTCTAATTATTTCCTCTGAATAATTCAAAACTACGTATGTATGTATGATGGCATTAAGCATTCTGTTTTGTTACCATGATGAAATGTTTGATTTTCCAGACCCGGAAGCTTCAGCGCTAGAATACTGGGATCAGCAGATGCCTTCGGATTGCATGACAAATACGCTGAGCACGGTAACTGTAAACGTGGTCGATGTACACCGCAAGGGCTCGCAGCCAATGAAGCATTCGAGAACCTCGGGATCGATGGTTACACGAATTTCGCCTTTTTCCGTATTCCGACGCGATTGTTCTTCATTTTATTCTTCAATTTGGATGCGAGACAAGCGATCGAAAAAAACAGGAAGGAGTGCTTGTGCCTCAGAGCCAGAGGGACAGTAGCCATCCACCGCCAACCTATGTGACCAAGGGCCGACATCCAGGCTTAATCATATGTATCAGTTTGTAAGAGCGTTTGGGTCTGTATCAGTATGTACATCAATATAGTTGAATTCGATTGAATATGTCTTCAGATTGGTTGTGCGCGTTAAACCATTGTCTATAAAATACCTTAGATGCTCAAAGCGAACACATGTTAAAGCGCACAACGACTCAAAGCGTCTACACCTGTCGTTTCTTGTTGTTCGCTATGAGCAATTATTTAAACCATTAAAAATTTGCTCATCGCGCACAACGGCCATAAATTTGTTTGTTCCTACCTTTGTGCAATTATGTTAGCGGCTATTAATTTTTCCAGCTCACCTCCCACCGGCCGGTCAAACATTCTTGAGAACTGCACATGTCTGGTATCAATCAGGTGTAGATTGACGTGCAGTCTTTTGTATATTCACGAGAACCCCTCCTGTACCATGACGGGGTCTTCGATGGAGCCACACATTAACTCTACTTCGGTCGCATCCTCATAAACCAATACAAATCGCTGCCATGCTTTGTGCGGTGTGCGCCTTGAGCAATTCCATTTTACCATGCGTTTTGCGCGGTGAGCAATTCTGATTGTTAGTTTGTTACTCGATCCTGTATTATTTAGCACGGTGTGCGCGTCGAATAAAATGTTTTAGTATTGTTGGGAGTAATTTTCCAATTGGCATCATTGTTGATCAAGGCGAAAAAACCGTTTAGTTTCATTTTGATTGGTCCAATTACCCTATAAATTGGCGGACAAGGAGCCCTCATCTTCTCACAACTTCCTCTAATTTCTTATATCATCTTCTTCTTTTTGCCCACACAACCTCCGTCTGGAAACAATAAGGTCTTCTTTTGTTCGAGCATGATGCATGAGGTATAAATGGAGGAGATGGAGATGGATATGGGGTGTAAAGATGAGATGGTTTTCTACTGTTTGGGCCTGATGCTTGAGATAAAAATGGACGATAGAATTCAACGAGTACTTTTTTCACGCATTCACATGGAACGGCCATCTCCTCTTTTACACTATCTTCTCCTCCATCCCCTTCATATTTGTACTATAGATCCTCTATTTATAACGAACCATGTGTTGGTGTTCACCGCCTCTTGGCAATCGGAGTTCTTTTCGGTGTCTTTGAACCGTCGTCATACTTGACAGCCGGGTACAAGGACGCCTGCAATGACGACACTCTTATAAGGGCTACGGTGGCAGATAGTTGGCAAACACGTCCATAAACTCAACGAAGATGGTCGCTTCGTTGCGTTAGTTAACGTCGTTGCCTACTTACGGCAACCGTAGGCAGGATAGGAGTGTCGTCATTGCAGGCGTCGTTGTAGGTTGAAGCACGCAGATCACGCCGACAATAGATCCGGTAAAAAGCACCTTCATTGCAAACATCTTACGAAGACAATCATATGTATCAGTTTGTAAAGAGCATGGGGTAATGAATATGTTTTGTTCTGTATCAGTATGTACATCCATATAGTTGAAAGGCGGGGTCATTTTGAAAATGTCATCAATTGGAATATGTCTGAGATATAATCTAAAAATTTTCAATCAGTATACGAAGTCGATTGAATATATGTAGCCGATTTACTCTAAAATGTCTTCAGATTGATTATGTATCAGAGATAATCTAAAAGTTTGCATGTAAACAAGTTAATTTTATCATAGACGGAATTTAACAACTTGCTTGGAGGGACAATTTCGCGTTCTTTACAATACGTCGATAATGACGCCAGTGGTTGAATGCAGGACGTTGGATGGCGGGCCGTTCCACTTTACTGTAAACTGCATCAGGATGTGCGACGGGAGGTCGAGGAGTGGAAGGCAGGCCTTTGGATGGCGGTCGGGGGTTTCGTTCCAATTTACTATAACCTGCACCAGGATGTGCGACGGGTCGTCAAGGAGTGGAAGGCATGCCGTTGGATGGCGGGCTGGGGTTTCGTTCCACTTCAGGATGTGCGACGGGAGGTCGATGAGTGGAAGGCAGACCGTTGGATGGCGGAGGGACCTGTTGTCTGGGAACGGTGGTGCCCAGTGGAGTGATTGGCATGGCGATGCCTTCACCGGTGATTTGGACCGACACCCCACGGGCAGCGACGCCTCCACCGGAGGTGGAGGTTGTCACGGAGTAGGCGCTGGAGGGGAGGAGCGGTCCGCCCTAAGTCCCCTGGCGTTAGTTCTCCAAGGGAATTCGGGGAGTGGAAGGCTGGCCGCTCCATGTGTAAGACGAATAACTCGTCGGCGATCCGCCTGAGAAAGGAAGAATTCGTCGGGAAGGAGAGGTCCGGTATCGGGCCAGCGGGAGGTTTCGGCGACGCCGCTCCCGGAGGTGGAGGTCGTCACGGAGTAGGCGTTGGAGGGGAGGAGCGGTCCGCCCTAAGTCCCCTGGTGTAAGTTCTACAAGGGAAGTCGGGGAGTGGAAGACGGGCCGCTCCATGTGTAAGAGTAATAACTCGTTGGCGATCCGCCTGTAAGACGAAGAATTCGTCGGGAAGGAGAGGTCCGGTATCAAAGGAGGGCCTATCCAACGATCGGGCCAACGGGAGGTTTCTTTTGAGAGGGGAGGAGTGTCTAGAGGCAAATCGCCCCAACACCCTGGGATTGTGAGGAGAGATCGAATACGGGGGCTTTTCTTTCTTTGCTTTTATCAATTATGTCTCAGCGTTGAGCAATTAAGTAAGCGGCTACAAAACCACTCATACCTCAGAATTACTCACCGCACACAACCACTCAATCTCAGAATAAGCTCACCGCACAAAACCCACTCAAAACTCAGAATTGATCAGTGCACAAATCGACTCAAAACTCAAAATTGCTCATCGCACACAACCACTCAAACTCAGAAGTGCTCACCGCACACAACCGCTCAAAAATCAGAATTGCTCAGCGCACAAAACCACTCAAACCTCAGAATTGCTCACCACACACAACCAATTTTGTCGCAGTGAGGGTGAACTGCCACAAAGTTCGCCACTGGGTCACAAATGCTCTTGCCTTTGAGGACATTTGTGTCATTTTCCGGGTCAAATGTCTCCCTGAGAGCTTTCAAATCGCTCCTGCTACATCAATTCTCTCCCATCGCAATTAACGTCTCTTCATCTCTCTGACATCAATCCGATGTAGATGAGCAGTCATTTGTATATTCACGAGAACCCCTTTGTAGCACGACGGGGTCTTCGATGTAGCCACACATTAACTCTACTTCTTCGCATCAATACAATTCGCTGTCATGCGTTCTGCGTTTTGCGCATTGAGCAATTCTCGTTTTCTAAACGTTCTGCGCGGTGAGCAATTATGATAGTTACTCGCCTCTGTATTATTTAGCCCGATGTGCACAGCGAATATAATGTATTAAAAAATCTTAGTGGAGAGTAGTATTGTTGAGTGTAATTTTCCTATTATGTCATCAAGGCGAAAAACCGTAGGGTTTCATGGTTTTGCGCGGAGAGTAATTAACCTATTTTTTTCCACATTCTAAAATAATTTAGGGAGCCCCTTTGGAGATGCTCTAAATGTCGATTCCCGAGATCCATTGCATTACTGTAGGATCACGGACTTTTTATACGCTTCATTATGATTGGTCCAATTTCCCCTATAAATGGCGGACAACGAGCACTCATCTTCTCTAAACTTCGTCTTCTTTCTTCTCTCATCTTCTTTATTTGCCCACACAACCTCCGTATGGAAACAATAAGTCCTTCAGCTGTTCGTGCATGCTTGATATAGATATGGACGATAGCATTCATCCAGTACTCTTTTCACGTAAAGGTAAATGGTTCATGTTGGAAACTTATGCAACGAAGGGCTATCGTCCATTTATAATCAAGCATCCCCGACAATGCTGGGGGGTGTTGCAACTGCGTTGAGAAATTTTTTCCCAAACAACACTATGAAAAATGTGTTCGATGATCATACCATATTCTTTTGGGGTGATATTGGCTATGCTGTCTCACATGTTTCAGGTAAGCTGCTGGGTGTTGTACCATGATAGATTGTTATTCCCTCCTATTATGAATTGTGGCTATGTATTTGTTTTGCGTGTCTTGCTATACACTCCATATCCATCTCCATCTCTACACTCCATCTCCTCCATCAAACCCTTCATCGTTTCACTATACATCATCTTTGACGCACAGACACTCCATCCTATCCTTTCCGATCTCTTACACTCCCAAACACAACTTCTTATGCAACCCTGTGTTGTTTTACATCGTCTCCGGTAACGGAGTTCCAATCGGTGTCTTTTGTCCTGACTTCATGTTACAACGACGACAGCAATGACGGTAATAATCGAAACGGTCTGACGACTTTTTAATTCACGGCGTCTCCTACAAAGGACAAAATTCCACGTCATTGCAAACATCTGGTATGACAATCATCTTGAGCAGATCAGGGCAGAAATTCGGCAACTGCAACGTAGATGTGGAGCGCATTGCCCGTGTCGTACATCGCCACAGGGGAATCGGGGTTCCAGGCGTTGTGTTTGACACGGCTACATACTTGACTGCAGGTTATAAGGACGTTAATAAACGCAACGAAGATGTGCGCCCGATGAACTCGCGGAAGTTGAAGGGGGAAACACGCAGATCACGCGCCACTTCATTGCAAACATCTGCGAAGACACTCAAATGTATCAGTTTGTAAGAGTAAAGGGATATGTATCTGTTTGGATCTATATCTGTACGTACTTCAGTATGTTAGAATGGGTTGGCCATTTTGGAATGGTCACCGTTTGAATATGTATCAGCGTTAATCTAAAGGTTTGCATGCAGTTTCTGAATCAGATTGACTAGGTATCAGCTTTTATATAAAATGTCTTCATAATGAATAAGTATTGGCCTTAATCACAATTAGGTAAAGTTTCTAAAAGCGAAGTTTGACTGTTGGCATATGGCGGAATCACAATTTTAGTATGATGAAAATAGGAGTGGGAATGATTAACCGTGGGAACAAAAATTACAGCATCCAACAAATTTGCTCAAAGCGCACAACTGGCAAAATTAGTCCGTGCGGGGCGCGTTGAGCAAATGGGCTATCGTCGAAACTTTGCTCAACGCGCACACCGGGCATAAGGCTACTAGGTGTGTGCGCGTTTAACATTTGTCGAAACGTTGGCATATGGCGGACTCACAATTTTAGTATGATGAAAATAGGAGTGTGAATGATTAACCGTGGGAACAAAAATTACAGCATCCAACAAATATGCTCAAAGCGCACAACCGGCAAAATTAGTTGGTGCGGGGCGCGTTGAGCAAATGGGCTATCGTCGAAACTTTGCTCAACGCGCACACCGGGCATAAGGCTACTAGGTGTGTGCGCGTTTAACATTTGTTGATAAACTACCTTTTATATGCTCAAAAAGCGAACCACCGGCTTTCCTTTTTGCCCGTTGTGCGCGTTGTTTTGCCCGTTGTGCGCGTAATTTTTGCCCGTTGTGCGCGTTGTTTTCCCGTTGTGCTCGTAATTTTGCCCGAGCCTAAGGGCAGTATTTTGCCCTTTGTGCGCGTTGGGCTATTTTTTAAGAGGCTACAGTTTATCCAACCCATCTCTATAACTCTAAAATGGAGATTGACGTTGCTCCAACCCATCTCCAAAATGAAGATAGAGATAGAGATTTGCAATAGTGCCCCTTCATATTTGGAGGGGCACTATTCACCCCTTCAAATCTCTAAAGTTCTCATTAATGACAACTTAGACCTTAATTAAAATCTTATAATTATTTATTACTAATGTATTTTACAAATCACATGACCAAATTTTATAATTTTAGTACCGTCGGAAATATCTTAATTATACCTACAACATGATACCAATATTGGATATTTTTCGAGCAAATTTAAAATATTTACAACATAACAAGAAATACTAAATACTTAAAAATTAAAAAAAATTAACATTGAAGACTAATATTATTTATAATTTTATTTCATGCAGAAATAATATATTAGATTAACCCATTTTAATGATAAATATTTTTCATTAGTAAAGCTTAAACAAAGAGAAAATAGGATTTGAAGATGGTGGGTTGGAGTTGCCCATCCTCCAAAATGGCATCTTTTAGAGATATTCCATTTTGAAGGGGGGGGGGGTTTAGAGATTTGGGTTGGAGTTGCTCGCATTAATCATTATAGAGCAGAACATCCGGCTGGTAGCAATCCGTTGTATATTAACGATCCCGGCTCTGTATGTTCACCAACACTGATCTGCAGACTCGAGGGGTCTCTTAGAATATTAGTAAGACCAAAGGTTATAATATATCGCCGTTGTGCGCTGTGAGCATTTCTGTTAACCATTAAAAATTTGCACGGTGCGAGCAGCAATAAATGTGGATATATCAGCAAATTTTATTGAGTGGACGAGGAGGAGTTTTTTTTCGCACTAACAAAATTGCTCACTGCGCACAACCGGCCAAAATTATTTGTTCTGATCGGGGTGAATGGTGAGCAATTGTAGTAACCACTAACAAATTGGCTAATAAAGGCGCTCAACGGGCAAAACTTATCAATGGGAGTTTTTTTTCGCACTAACAAAATTGCACACCGCGCACAACCGGCCAAAATTATTTGTTCTGATCGGGGTGAATGGTGAGCAATTGTAGTAACCACTAACAAATTGGCTAATAAAGGCGCTCAACGGGCAAAACTTATCAATGGGAGTTTGTGGTAAGCAATTTTGTCAGACAATAACATATATGATACAATAACCCTACTCTCACTTGGAGTATTGGACACTCTAACAATGACACATTCTCATCGCATAACAATTTGGAACAAAGGTTGATGTTATTAAAAATACCCAGAGCGCAAAACCGGCACTAATATTGCCAGTTCTGCGCGTTGAGCAATTTGGTCGGTAAAGACTTAATTACTCAAAGCGCAAAACGGGCAATATTACTGCAGTGTTGCGCTCGGTGTAATTGGTATGATACACAACATCAATCCATACCGATGATGACATTTGCACATTTCGGAAGCCATGATAAAATTTCATCCGCCAAAGTGGTCCATTTTTATACCAAAAAAAACTTATTACATTGATAAGCGTTTTATCTTACAGATACTAAAAACCATCAGCGGTAGCAATCTTCGTATCTTTTACTTTATCAACGAATGACTGCATCCTCTGCTCGTAACCAGCCGGCCATCCATCGGCCACAGGGTCATGCGATCTTGTCCACACAACTGAAGTCGGAGGGACGTCACCTGCTGGTTGAAGTGGAAGGATAAAAAAGTGATTTCCGTTCACATAACCCAACGTTATGTGGCGTCTAGAGGCTCGGTTTACTGGAGGACTTCTCAATGGGAAAAATGTCACACACATAAGATTTGAAATCAAATGTACTACACAGTTGTAGCATGAGGCAATGACATGTCCCATGTCTGGCATCTGCATCCAATTTTCCCGTCCTGGACCTTTATCAGTAATGAAATAGTCCACTGCCTTCAAATTATTATTATATGAAACCTCACTCAGAACACGCCTGTACAAGCCGCTGTATGTCCGCATCTCACGGAGCAAATCAGCTCTGACAGTCCCCCATTCGGAATCTTTCAAGCCCAACTGAACTGCCACAGCCCTGTACCCACAGTTGCCATCTGCATCCACGTCTACGCCGCCCGCCATGAGGGGTTGTAGCTTCTCATGAAAATCCAAATAATATGGTATGAGGAAGTTGGCAGGCAAATCATCAACATAATCATCAAGGGGAAACGAAGGTTTCGGCTTCTTTATTTGAAGTTTCGGACGCCTACTACTTTCCTTCGAAGGCCGCCTCTTCCATTTAGGCTTCTCCTTCGCCGCCGCATTATGCTCCGCAATTGAATGCAACCGTGGAGCCTTAACAGGCTTCCTCCTAACTGTAGGCTTCTCCGTCACATCCAAAAAATGATCAGAAATCACATCAACCAGGGGAGAAAGTTGTTTAAGCATGACATCCATCTCCTCGTGCTCATCAAAATACGAGGCCACAGCCGTCTCCTCCTCCCTCCCAGCAGTCTGAGCATCCACATTATGATCCCCCGTCTCCACCGTCGCCCCCAACTCCAACGTAAGCTCAGCTTGCATCAACCCAGCATCCTCTATCTTCTCATCCTCCACATCCTCCACATTCGCCTCATCCTCCTGCGGCTCCTCATTCTCCCCCGCTGCATTCTCCCCCTCATCCATCTCAGCAGTCTGTTCAGCCACATTACGTTCCACCGTCCCTGCCGTATCCACCAACTTCCCAGTATGCTCCTCAGCAATCAAATCAGTAGCCACTTCCTTATCATCATCCTCCTCGTTCGCCTTCTCCTCATACACCTTCGGCTCCACAGTCTCAGCCGCTGCATTATCCTCCACCAGTACCTCCTCAGCATTCTGCACCTCCACGTTAAGGGCAACCGTCTCCTCCGTCTCCACCATCTCCCCAATACCATAATCATCTACAGTCAACTCAGCAGCCTGCTCCATCGCATTACGATCCACCACATCATCCTGCCAATAAGCAGCCAATGCAGTCGCCTCCTCAGCCTCATCCACCTTCTCCTCATCTCCCTTCTGCTCCTCCTCAACATTATCCACATGCACCACAAGCTCATCACCCACAATTCTACACGGTGATGCTAACTCCTTCAACTTGTTTACCATACCCACACTCTGCCCCCTTAGTAATCGGGAACGTGCATTATAAATTGATTTGATTGGTGTTTCATTGAAGGATTTAGTTTCCTTCAGGCCTTTCAAAATTGCTGACGGCGGCACCTTTCTATTTGCCAAGTCTCGCAATGCTTCCACCTCTTTTCCCTGCAACACCCCGTCGTCGGAATGGCCCGCGACATAATTAGCAGCTTGATGGTTGTGCCTGCATCAACGACCGTTAAACTCCACTCACCGCCATCGCCCACCTCATTACCACGCAATTTGAACGGGCATCCACACTTGTTGGTTCTAACTGGCCGGTTGCTCTTTCGTACTGGTCGGTGTCCCCTGTAGTTCCCGCTTCTTGCACATGCATAGTAGGCAGCGGGAGTCCTATTGGACGATTTATTCATACTCGACGCACTGGTAACAATCACATGCCCCTGTTGTCGTCCGACGCTCTTTATCCACTGAAAGAGTTCGTCTCTACTTTTAAAACGTTGAAGCGTTGTAAATTCGGCTGTATAATCCATATACACCTGTATCAAACAATTCATACAACTAATTGGACCGGGAACCAAACATTAGTTACATTATTGACGTAAAGAAAAAGCAATATTACCTCCGAATTTTTTAGCATCTCCATCAATCTCAACTGTATCTGCAGGCAATTAAAAACCAAAAATTTCACCTCCTCTTTCTACACATTGTAATTGTAACAAGGATATCAAATAAAATGTACTTAACATTGTATACTTACCAAATCGCGATTTCGACAAATTTAGGTCGAAAACCCCTAAATCGATTGCTCTCGCTTCACCGATTTGTTTGAACGCAGTAGTTGCCACTGTGATGTAAATGTCGAGCCCAGTAATAAAAATCAAATCTTTGGAATTTCCGTCTGTGCGCCTTGAGCAATCTACGAAAAACTGGCCGTTTGATATTCCGCCTTGAGCAATCTGTGGAAGGTTATGGCTGTGGGCGGTGAGCAGAATTTATCAAGGGATGAAAGAGGGTCCAAACGGGTCAAAACGGGTAAAAATTTTAACCCTTTGCGCGTTTCGAGTAAATTCGGTGGTTTAGTTGGCAAATTTTACTCAGCGCGCACAACGGTTATATTTTAGCACGATTCGAACCGTTTTGCGCGCTGAGTAATATTACATGGATTGTCAGGCATGACATTAGTAACGGTAATCGTTATTAATCGCGACGCTGAGAACGATTTTGACCGCGGTGCGCGCTGAGGAGATCTAAATTTTGTTTTTAATATTTATTCTATTGGAATCCACATATTCTTATGCCGATGTTAACAAAATTATTGATACGTATAAAATAATATAATACCAACGTGATAACTATCATTAGTTGTATTAATGAACACCCTTAAGAAAATCTGGTTAGATTGCGTGTGTTATTAAGCATTCAAAATCCAGTATATATCAGTTTGTACCCGTTCACCAAAAAGTTAGTAAGAGGCAAACTTGATTAGTAGGTCTATCGTTGGGCATAACTTATAGATACCATACACCAAAGCACGGCATACAGATGATAACATTTGCACATTTAGGCAGACATGATAAAATTTCATGCTACCAATCTGTCAATATGAAATAAACAATCCACAGTAAAATGATACAACGTTTTATCCTACAATATTTCAATAACGTCAACGGTTGCAATATCGTGCCCAAATACTATTGATTGGAATTGATGCATCATATCCTCATAAGCAGCCGGCCATCCGGCTGACACATCGGAACGGTATCTTAGCCACATACTTGAAGTCGGAGGGACATGACCATATGGGGCAAGTTTAACAATAACGAAGTGATTATTGTTCACATGACCCAACGTTATGTGGCGTCTGGATGATAGGGGTACTGGAGGAGTTCTTAAAGGAAAATATGTCACACACTGATGAGGTGCAAGAATATGTACTACACATTCGTAGCATGAGGCAATGACATGTGCCATTTCTGGCATCTGCATCCACCATTTAGCTTTTGGCCGGTCTAACAAATGGCCCAGTGCCACTACATTCTTTTTAAATTCCACTGCACCCATAAGTTGCCGGTACAAGCCGTCGTGGTTCTGCATCTCTTCTCGCAAGTCATATTTCACCTGCCTCCATTCGTCCTCACCCAGTCCCAACTGAGCTGCCACAGCCCTATACCCACAGTTTCCGTCTGCTTTCACATCTACGACATGCACTATAAGGGGTCGTAGACACTCAGGAAAAGCTTTCCAATATGGTATTATTATGTCGGCAGCCAAGTCCTCGTCACTATCATCATGTGAAATTGATTGTTTCGGCTTCTTTATTGTACGTTTCCACAACGGTCTACTTCTTCCCTTACCCGGCTTACACGTCAATGTAGACGTATCCGTTATCTCAGCATGCTGCTTAGCAATCTCCGCTACCAGGGTAGAAATTTGAAGACGTAGAACCTCATGCTCCTTCTCAAAGGCCTTAGCCACTGCATTCTCATCATCCTCCTCCTCCTCCCCAGCAGTCTGCTCCGCCTCATTACGATCCACCTTATCATCCTCCCCACCCATCTTCCCAGTATGATCCTCCTCCTGCAACTCAGCAGGCACTGCATTCTCCCAAAACGCCTCCCCCACCTTCTGATCCCCCCCCTCATTATTCACAGCCTTCACATTCTCAGCACCCACAATTTTATCAGCTGATGCTAACTCCTTCAACTGTTTTACAATACCAACCTTCTTCCCCCGTTGTAACCGGTTTCGTGCATTATAAATTGCTTTGATTGAGGTAGCACTGAAGTTTTTATTTCCCTTCAGTACTTTCAAAATTTCAGCTGGCCGAACCTTGCTATTCGCCAAGTCACGCACTGTTTCCAGCTCCATTCCCTGCAACGTCCCGTCATCGGAATGGCCATCGACATATTTAGCTGCTTCATGGTTGTGCCTGCCACAAACGACTGTTACCTTCCACTCCTCAACGCCCACGCCCACCATATAACCACGCAATGAGAAAGGACATTAACACTTCTTGGTTTTAACAGGCTGGTTGGTCTTTTTTAGCTTTCGGTGTCCCCGATACTCACCGCTTCTTTCACACGCAAAGTACACAGCATGATGCCCTTTGGCCGTTTTACTTAATCTCCCCGAACGTGTAACAATCACATGCCCATGACTTAACCCGACGTTTTGTATCCACTGAAACAGCTCTTTTCTATCCTTGAACAGTTGATTGGTGGTAAAGTCGGTTGTAAAATCCATAGTATCCTGTATCAAACAATTCATAACCGGATCCTCAAAGATTTAATGCATTATTGCCGAGAAGATAAATCAATATTACCTTGGATTTTTGTACCGACTTCATCAACCTCAACCGTGGATGAATGCATGTAAAATCAAAATAAGAAAGGCAGATAAACTGTACTTAAAAGTATAGACGTACCAAAGAGTCGATGTTGATAAATTTAGGTCAAAACCCCTAAATCGATTTCTCTCGATTCAGCTCTTTGTTTGATCTCACCAGTTGACTAAGTGATGTATCCTTCGAGCAATTAAATAAAAATCAAAGCTTTTGGATTCCGGTCTGTGCGACTGGAGCGATCTTTGAAAATACTTGCCGTTTGAAATTCCGCCGTGAGCAATCTGTGTAATTGTCTGTTAATTCGCTGCGAGCAGAAGGTATCACGGGACAATTTCGGGTCCTACCGGGTCATATCGGGTCTACAATAATTTACCCGTTGTGCTGGTTGAGTACACAAGTCTAGTTTGAAATATTACTAGCAAATAACCCGTCCACATGTGCACGTGGACTTGACCAAAACAGTTGTGTGCGGTGAGCAATTACGGGTTTTGAGTGGTTGTGTGCGCTGAGCAATTCCGAGTTTTGCGTGGTTGTGTGCGTTGAGCAATTCCGTGTTTTGAATCTTTTGATTGGCTGTGAGCGGTGAGCAATTCCCAGTTTTGCGTGGTTGTGTGCGCTGAGCAAGTCCGTGTTTTGCGCGGTTGTGTGCGGTGGGCAAACTGCTAGACGGTTTACAGAGGAGAGCAATTTACATTTTTGCCCTCCCACTGTTCGCGATGAGTAATTTACACTATGAACCACTATTTCTACGCATCCGTATATACAAATGCAGCGTAACAGCTTCCATATGCGATCAGTTTTGTGACCTAAGGCGGGAAAAGCTAACGAGATAGGGTTTGATCAACAGAAATTATTCTAATTCGCTGAGGTATATAGACTATAAGAGTTCCTGCTTATATCAAACGAAGGTCCTTAAGGCAGTGCAAAAGATTTGTGTCATTGGGTTGGGGTGCCCTAAAATACTCGACTGCGGCCGCACTGCATCGTAAAGTTGGTAAGCCATTAATTGATGCTAATTAATTTGGTATTTTTTAATAATTTCAGAAATTTATTGCTGCAATGTACATTTGGAACATGATTGCGTAGAAATTACGAAGATTGAGATGGGCTCGGTACACATTGAGAGGATCTGGGATGAAGCGGACAAAGAAGCAAAGGTTTGAAATTATTTTGCTTTGTTAACTGACTAATTTACTAGAAAATAAAGCTTAACATTTAGTGACTATATTGGTATCTGGGACTTAATTCAGCGTATTGTTGAAGGCTCAGAGGTTAATGAAGATTATACAAATCAGTTCACAACAAATAAAATTTTCCCCAGCATAGAAGAGCTTGGTAAATGGGTAAAAGGGGTCGGTGTGAAAACCGGGAATTTGGTTGTTACAAAATCATCAAATATGAGTACAAAGGGCAATAGGGTCCCAACTTATTATTTTTGTTGTGAAAGAAGTGGGACATATCGGCCACACAGGCCGGATATATCGGCCAAAAAATCAACTCGAAGCAAGAAGTGTTCATGTCCCTTCTACTTGAGGGCTAATGGTGTGGCAACAGATAAGTGGATTTTGACAGTTGTACGTGGCAATCACAACCATAAACCCGCAATGTACATCGAGCGACATCCAGATGAGAGGAGGTTCGGAGGTGGGGAGATGGCCACGGTGAGAGACTTGTCACATAGACTGCTTAGGCCAAGGGAAATCTTGAAATACCTGAAGGAAAAGGATAATGCAACATCTACCACAATCAACACTATTTATAAAGCCAGACAGAGGATGAAGGCAGGGGAAATGGCCTGGAGAGCAGAAATGCAGCTATTCCTTAATCTACTGACACAGCGTAATTACATTGTGTATCATGAAGTGGACGAAGTGACAACTGCAGTGAGGACTATATTTTGGGCACATCCGCAGTCGGTTGAGTTATTACGAAAATTTCCAGAGATTCTGGTTATGGACTGCGCGTTGAAGACCAACCGCAACAGGCCACCATTGATGGAGATGTATGGGGTGACGTCCACAGATATTCAGTTCGCAGCGGCATTTTGTTACACGGAGGCCGTACGTGAGGAGAACTACTTGTGGGCCTTGGGGAAGTTGAGCTCTTTGCTGCAGGGATACAGGATGCCACGTGTAATTTTGTCAGCACTGGAGCCAGCACTTATGAATGCCATTGGCCATGAATTTCCCCTTGCGGTGCACCAAATATGTAGAATGCACATATCCAAAAATATTGCCAAAAATTGCCAGCCCTCTTTTGAAGATCAAGAAAAATGGTTAGGTTTCATCTCTAGCTGGAATTTATTGGTGGGGGCACGCAAGGAGGAGGAGTATGTTGCTAAACTGAAGGCATTGGAGACCGAGTACAAAGATTACACAAGGGTCGTGAGCTATGTGAAGACATCTTGGTTGGACAAGTACAAGGAGAAGTTTATTTCTGTATGGACAGATGGCAATCTCCACTTTGGAAATGTCAGTACCAACAGAGGGCAGACCAAAAGAGCACAGACTGAACATTCTAAGCTTAAAAGGGCATTGGGTTCATCGGCCTTCAGTTTATCCGCTTCTTGGCCAACCATACATGAATCATTAGAGGGGCAGCATATCGAGATCAAGGCATCATTCGAGAAATCTAAGATCATGTTGCAACATAATGTGCATGGGTTCTTGTTCAAGGAGCTGATAGGATTTACAGCCGCTGCGGCGTTGAAGATAATGTCTGTGGAAGCTGATAAATCTGACCCTATGGGAACGGACCAATGCACAGGTGATTGTCTAGCTAGAATGATTTATGGTGTACCATGTGCCAATGAGATTGGCAAATACCCAAGGGAAAATCGCCCCATTCCCTTAGATGCCGTAAATTCTCATTGGAAGCAGCTAGACATGGAGGCTAAGCCGGAATTGATGTCTGCAGAAGATGGGCTTATACATGCTGAATTAGAGCGCATACACATGCTCTATGCTCAACTTGATGGGCCGATGAAGCAGGAGTTGTTAATTAAGTTGAAGGAGCTAGCTACCCCGGCGACAAATCTGATTACAGAGCCGCAAGTTAATGTCGTGTTCAATGGAAGAAGAAAAAGGGATATTAATTTGACAAATGAAGAAACAGCCACCCCCATTCATCCTGCTCATTTTGATCATGACTTCGGCGATGCGGCTAGTTGCTCTGCTCAAATTCCACCTGAAGTCTCATCGAAACAAGAAAGCGTCTGCCGTGTCCAGCCGAGACGGTCCCAAAGGATCAAAAAAACGTCTGCCCCACCCATTCCTCCTCAACTTGCTAGAAAGAAACCAACTGGCAAAGCCGCGACATCTGGCAGTATGACTGGGGTTTCTGCTTCAGCTTCATTTGCAGTAGCAAATTATGAAGCAAAGGACGCTAGAGCCGTTCAAGGAGGCATACCTTATCTTGATCAATTCCCCGCTGCAATCGCCAAATATATATCGACCGTCACAGATGTGACGGCAGATGGGAACTATGGTTACAGGGCTATATCTTCACATCTAGGGATGGGAGAGGACCAGTGGAAGGTGGTCAGAAGAGAATTGCTTCAAGAGCTGCGTGACCACTATGATGTGTACTCAAAGGTGATGGGTGAGGAAAGTGCACAAGAACAGGTAGTGTCAATTAACTATATGGGTGACCACCCCCCGATGCAATATTGGATGACCTTCCCTGAAGTTGGACATATTATCTCAAGTCGTTATAACTGTGTAATACATCTGCTGTCAATGCAACAATGTCTTTCATTTTTTCCGTTAAGATCAGGACCACACCAAGGTACGAAACGTGGTCCCTTCACCATAGGTTTTGTAAATAATAATCACTTTGTAAATATCCAACTTAAAGATAGAAGCCCGGTCCCACCGGTAATAAGGCAATGGAAGGCTAACCACCTGCCTGAGGCCGAAGGATGGCTGGAAGGCCTTGAAGAGAGGATACGACAATTCGAGACATTATTCTGTAAAGATGTAGGCAAATTTCCCACTGTAATTACCGTATCATCAGAGCATTGAATTTATAATTTTGTGCAAATGTAGTGACTGAGTTTATAATGAAAGAATATACTGAATTTTTTGGGATTTTTGTACAAAATCTATGGGATTTCTACACAACGGGAACTCAACGCGCCATCATGTCTTTGCTTGTTGTGCGCTTTGATCATTTATGTTATGGGATACAGTAGCTAAATTCGCACGCCTGGCATAATTTTGCCCGTTGTGAGCTTTGAGCAATTTATGTTACAGCATTAAAAATTTGCTCGCCGCGCACAACGGACATAAAGGAGAATGCTAAGAGTTGGACTCATAATTGTGTGCTTTGGTATGTTATTGATGTTGAAGACCGTATACAACAGTAAATGTGTTATTTATGTTGCATGAAGTGATTTCCACCTCTGCGTATTCTTGAATCTTTCTCTCCTTGACGATGGTCTACTTGAATCTATGGCATAAGTCCAATATCCCAAGTTCGTTTAAAGGAAACCTCTATACGTAACAATCTCGATGCATGTAGAGGCTATGTGAATGCTGGAGAAAATGACTCCAATGAAACACACTGACAAAACAGATTCATCCATACACATCAGGTTAAAGGTGGGACCGGTGTGAGCAATGAGAAAAAAATTGTATATCTGGTTCACTGTGATGCTAAGCTCAATTCCAACGCAGTTCACGTGCACTAAGTATATTCCCGGGAAACTTCGATATTTCACACCATCCTTGACCATTTCTGTGATGGCTGTATGCTAATAGTTTTAATATCCACAAGAAATTAAGCAATCGGTGTACGAAGATCGCTAATGGTTGGCAAACAGATAATTAAACTAACAAGCGGTAAAAGACTGGACCAGACGGTGTTCATTGCCAATTGAATGTTCGGGGTTCATTACTAACGCGTAAACCATCACATGTTCACCTCTCAAAAGATGGCCACGATTCACACAGACGCCTCGCTGGAGGGGGCGTTGGTAGCCAAACCGTCCTACGTTTGGGCCGATCCTCCACCGGACTCCCGACCAGATCGCTGACGCTTCCTCGCCTCAGCCTCATGCCTCACGTCTACAATCGAGTTTGGAGGAAGCGAGTTTCTCTCCAACTCGGCTATACGAGCCAGTAGACTGCTCTTCTCTACGTACCATCGCTCTTCGGAGCTCTTCCGAACCGCTGACATAGAGGCCGCCCAATCTTTAGCTTTCGCAACCTCCCACTCCGCCTGAGATCTGCGGTCTCTCTCTTTCATCAGCTGCTCCTTCAAATCCTTAAGTTGAGATTCGAAGGAAACCGCCTTTTTCCGCTCGGCAATCAACAATTGCACCACTCGGCGACGCAGTTCCGCCCTGACCAATGATGTCTGCAGGGAATCATGGATAAGTAAGACTGTAAGAGTAAGGCAACAGCACAACGAGACGACATTAGTACTTAACCTGGTAACTGCCATAAACGACTGAGTTAGCGAGCCTTTCAATGTCAATTTGACCCACGACACTTTGGTCAATGGGAAGGATGGAGTTCTCCACCAGCCGACTGGCCACCCCCCTATCCACCAATGCAGACTCGCCTTCCCAGACGGGGAAGAAGGGTCGGTGACGGTTCCCCCTAGTACCTTCCGATGGAACGTCAGTGGGCGGATTCAACAGCAATGCCCCCTCGTACGCCGGGGGGACATAGCCTGCCGGAACGAGACCTCCCCATGGCCACGTATCCCTTAGGGGAGTCTCAGGCAACTGCGGCCGCACATCCCCCCTGTCATGAAGGGAACGGTTATCAGCTACGTCACCGTCTCTTCTTCCCTCTAAAGACTGGCCTTGCAAAGTTTCTTCGTCCCACTGACACGATTTCTCAGCCATATCTGCAGTGAAGGCACACATCATGGCGAATGGTGATATATCCCCAAATTTGGCGGGATAAATATCCTCCACTTGACCGGACACATGTAGGGGTTTTTTGGGGTCTTCGCGGCGTTTTTTTGCGGTCTGCTACATTAATACTCCGAGTTTGGCGGCAACTCAAATTTTTTGCCGGGTCCTCCATTATGGGTGGCCATCTTGCTTCTTGACTCTCTCGCTCTTCCGTTTGTTATTACAAGTATAAACAAACGGCGGATTAATTACTGAGCTCGCAAAACGCGGCAAAATTTGAACCGATGTTCGCGGTGAGCAAACATAATTTAGTCACGCGCAGTATATGCGTAAATGAGGGATAGTTGTGCGCGGTCGAATATTTGGATTTATTATACGAATTTCCTCATCGCGCACATATGGCATTACTGTATACAGTTGTGTGAGGAGATATATTAAACGACTAAAATGTTTTACTTGTCAGAATGGATACAAATATTCGCTGATATGGCGCTGACGTGAAAAACTTTTCTCAAACAAAGTTCCAGCAAAGTCGGCAGTTGGATGAGTAGATGACCGGTCGAATTCTTGTTTGTGGTCCCACCAACCTCTCACCTCATCCGCAATTTCCATCACTACGTACCATCGCTTTTCGTCTTATTAATAGTGACACATTAAAGTGGAGCCCACAGAGGGAAAACGATAGAATATTTCAACGCAGCACAGCGGAACGACCCAGTTAACAACATTCGAACGCGAAGGTCCGCAGACTGTTTAGCGGGCCCCATAATATATTCTCGAGTCTCGACACCCCACTATCCAACCCCATTGAATCTAGTTGGTAGATGATGTGACATTTAATTAGGTATTTTTCCCATATTTAGTTTACGTGAATTAAGCTATATTCGACGACTCCATGCAAGTCTAAGCGGAAGTTGGCCGGTTATATCATCTCCAAACCACACTGCAACAACACGCCAAATATGGCGTTTTCCCTCCATCAACCGCCCTGCAAAACTGGAATCAATTTGCCGGTTTGCTACAGGGCCATCCAAATTTGGAGAGTCAATGTAGCAACTTCCGGTGTATAAAAAAAAGTGTAGAAACCTACATCCAGTTTTTGTATGTCTGTTTATTAGACCATACATAGAACATTCATTACGATTCTGTTTGTTTATTTCGATCTCCCTATGGCATTATCCAAAAGGCGGCAGTAAAATAACAACAATCGTGCCAAATAAGAATCTAAATATATATAAATATAAAATCCAAAAAATCATAAAACCACATTATAAACTTAGGTGATAAGAGGAACGAAAGTCCAATATCAACATTGAGATACACGAAGGAAACTTAACGTCTCAAATCACAACACATATAGATATAGCATACATGGAGACCATATCACAAAATTCACACATATATATGATATATGATCAACAAATATAGTGCGGAATTAAAATTAAACCCAAATAATAAACAAATGCACACGCAATTATGTTTCAAGTGTTCGGATTACCCAAGTAACTTCCCGCCTTGTTCCCGTTTATCCTACATCCCTTCCACCCGGATACCTCCGGATACTCAAGTTAGAACACTAACTTGAGGTTGCCTTTAAACCCACTTGTAGCAACCCTACAAGTGAAATCGAATACAATCGATGTCCTTCACTCCTACAACTTGTTAGTAAGCAAACCGCTCTCGGAAACCAAGCACAAAAACAAATTAACGAAAGTTATGAAATTATGAAAGCAACACTTACAATCCCATATGCCTTGAAGTAGAACTTGAAGGAGAAGTGTGTTGTGTGTTGAAGACTCTCTTGGAAGAGAGGAGAAAGCCCTTTCTCTTGACTGCACCTATTACCTTGACGATCACGTTCCGTTTGAGTACACATCGCTCCTGCCTTTGCACCGGCACCATTATATCAGTTCCCGCCTGTTACTCAGGAATCCCTGTCAATAGAGAGGACTACTGCCGTAAAGGTGGAGGCCGAGGTAATAGATCGGGTGCCAAACGGCGGCTCTAGGCTGGAACGATATACGTGCACCTCATGGGCATTCACGTTCCGTTTGAATGCACATCGCTCCTGCCTTTGCACCGGCACCATTATATCAGTTCCCGCGTGTTACTCAGGATTCCCTGTCAATAGAGAGGACTACTGCCGTAAAGGTGGAGGCCGAGGTAATAGATCGGGTGCCAAACGACGGCTCTAGGCTGGAACGATATACGTGCACCTCATGGGCATTCACGTTCCGTTTGAATGCACATCGCTCCTGCCTTTGCACCGGCACCATTATATCAGTTCCCGCCTGTTACTCAGGATTCTCTGTCAATAGAGAGGACTACTGCCGTAAAGGTGGAGGCCGAGGTAATAGATCGGGTGCCAAACGGCGGCTCTAGGCTGGAACGATATACGTGCACCTCATGGGCATTCACGTTCCGTTTGAATGCACATCGCTCCTGCCTTTGCACCGGCACCATTATATCAGTTCCCGCCTGTTACTCAGGATTCCCTGTCAATAGAGAGGACTACTGCCGTAAAGGTGGAGGCCGAGGTAATAGATCGGGTGCCAAACGGCGGCTCTAGGCTGGACCGATATACATGCACCTCATGGGCATTCACGTTCCGTTTGAATGCACATCGCTCCTGCCTTTGCACCGGCACCATTATATCAGTTCCCGCGTGTTACTCAGGATTCCCTGTCAATAGAGAGGACTACTGCCGTAAAGGTGGAGGCCGAGGTAATAGATCGGGTGCCAAACGGCGGCTCTAGGCTGGAACGATATACGTGCACCTCATGGGCATTCACGTTCCGTTTGAATGCACATCGCTCCTGCCTTTGCACCGGCACCATTATATCAGTTCCCGCCTGTTACTCAGGATTCCCTGTCAATAGAGAGGACTACTGCCGTAAAGGTGGAGGCCGAGGTAATAGATCGGGTGCCAAACGGCGGCTCTAGGCTGGAACGATATACGTGCACCTCATGGGCATTCACGTTCCGTTTGAATGCACATCGCTCCTGCCTTTGCACCGGCACCATTATATCAGTTCCCGCCTGTTACTCAGGATTCCCTGTCAATAGAGAGGACTACTGCCGTAAAGGTGGAGGCCGAGGTAATAGATCGGGTGCCAAACGGCGGCTCTAGGCTGGACCGATATACGTGCACCTCATGGGCATTCACGTTCCGTTTGAATGCACATCGCTCCTGCCTTTGCACCTGCACCATTATTTCAGTTCCCGCCTGTTACTCAGGATTCCCTGTCATTAGAGAGGACTACTGCCGTAAAGGTGGAGGCCGAGGTAATAGATCGGGTGCCAAACGGCGGCTCTAGGCTGGACCGATATACGTGCACCTCATGGGCATTCACGTTCCGTTTGAATGCACATCGCTCCTGCCTTTGCACCGGCTCCATTATATCAGTTCCCGCCTGTTACTCAGGATTCCCTGTCAATAGAGAGGACTACTGCCGTAAAGGTGGAGGCCGAGGTAATAGATCGGGTGCCAAACGGCGGCTCTAGGCTGGACCGATATACATGCACCTCATGGGCATTCACGTTCCGTTTGAATGCACATCGCTCCTGCCTTTGCACCGGCACCATTATATCAGTTCCCGCGTGTTACTCAGGATTCCCGGTCAATAGAGAGGACTACTGCCGTAAAGGTGGAGGCCGAGGTAATAGATCGGGTGCCAAACGGCGGCTCTAGGCTGGAATGATATACGTGCACCTCATGGGCATTCACGTTCCGTTTGAATGCACATCGCTCCTGCCTTTGCACCGGCACCATTATATCAGTTCCCGCCTGTTACTCAGGATTCCCTGTCAATAGAGAGGACTACTGCCGTAAAGGTGGAGGCCGAGGTAATAGATCGGGTCCCAAACGGCGGCTCTAGGCTGGACCGATATACGTGCACCTCATGGGCATTCACGTTCCGTTTGAATGCACATCGCTCCTGCCTTTGCACCGGCACCATTATATCAGTTCCCGCCTGTTACTCAG
This sequence comes from Scilla litardierei, assembly GCA_030789695.1. Classification (NCBI taxonomy): domain Eukaryota; kingdom Viridiplantae; phylum Streptophyta; class Magnoliopsida; order Asparagales; family Asparagaceae; genus Scilla; species Scilla litardierei. The sequence goes on along the minus strand of JAULAV010005226.1, from coordinate 12,205 downwards.
GATTCCCTGTCAATAGAGAGGACTACTGCCGTAAAGGTGGAGGCCGAGGTAATAGATCGGGTGCCAAACGGCGGCTCTAGGCTGGACCGATATACGTGCACCTCATGGGCATTCACGTTCCGTTTGAATGCACATCGCTCCTGCCTTTGCACCGGCTCCATTATATCAGTTCCCGCGTGTTACTCAGGATTCCCTGTCAATAGAGAGGACTACTGCCGTAAAGGTGGAGGCCGAGGTAATAGATCGGGTGCCAAACGGCGGCTCTAGGCTGGAACGATATACGTGCACCTCATGGGCATTCACGTTCTGTTTGAATGCACATCGCTCCTGCCTTTGCACCGGCACAATTATATCAGTTCCCGCCTGTTACTCAGGATTCCCTGTCAATAGAGAGGACTACTGCCGTAAAGGTGGAGGCCGAGGTAATAGATCGGGTGCCAAACGGTGGCTCTAGGCTGGACCGATATACGTGCACCTCATGGGCATTCACGTTCCGTTTGAATGCATATCGCTCCTGCCTTTGCACCGGCACCATTATATCAGTTCCCGCCTGTTACTCAGGATTCCCTGTTAATAGAGAGGACTACTGCCGTAAAGGTGGAGGCCGAGGTAATAGATCGGGTGCCAAACGGCGGCTCTAGGCTGGAACGATATACGTGCACCTCATGGGCATTCACGTTCCGTTTGAATGCACATCGCTCCTGCCTTTGCACCGGCACCATTATATCAGTTCCCGCCTGTTACTCAGGATTCCCTGTCAATAGAGAGGACTACTGCCGTAAAGGTGGAGGCCGAGGTAATAGATCGGGTGCCAAACGGTGGCTCTAGGCTGGACCGATATACGTGCACCTCATGGGCATTTACGTTCCGTTTGAATGCACATCGCTCCTGCCTTTGCACCGGCTCCATTATATCAGTTCCCGCCTGTTACTCAGGATTCCCTGTCAATAGAGAGGACTACTGCCGTAAAGGTGGAGGCCGAGGTAATAGATCGGGTGCCAAACGGCGGCTCTAGGCTGGACCGATATACGTGCACCTCATGGGCATTCACGTTCTGTTTGAATGCACATCGCTCCTGAACGTGCAGTGGCTACTAAACAATAGATATTTATAGATCGGTTGCGAGACGCAATCGGTATGCCACGTAATGATGAAAGTACAACCGCCATCTCGTACAATCTTATTTCGGAGGTACGTAATGATGACAGTAAACGATTCTGCTTTCTTCTCAACAATGTTCACGTGTGGTAACTGGAGAATGAGTCAAGTAGAACCTCGGTTTCCGTGTAAGCCCTTAATTACGATTTTTTTTGCCAATTCGAACGGATGCTTTACCCCAGTCGTCTGATGAGATCGTTTTAGTCAGTTCCACTTCCATATGTAATCCAGCGGCTGAGATTAAAATAACCAATCATTATATATATGTGGAGTCAGTACAGTAGACGAGGGGTTTCGCGGAAAATTTCATTCCTCTTTCCTTTGATCTGTCGTTTCGTTTTCTTCTTCATCTCAACACTCTCGCATTTCGTACTCGGGTTTCTTCATGCCGCCAAAACGATCTCGTGAGTCGACTTTTTCTGACCCTTGGGGAGTTAGTGATGATGATTCACCGTCACCTGAACACGTTGATCCCCTTCCCTCATCGTTCCCGGCCTATAGACCCATTCTGCGTGATTCGCTTTCGCTTGGTCCAACTCAAGGTGAACACAATGTGCTGTTGCCTCCTCCTGCGTTTCCTCCTTTACATGCAGGTTCATCAGTTCCATCTCCGGCTGAAAATGCCCCACTCGAGGACAACAGTTATAACGGCCTCCTCTCTATGGATGGGATGTCTCGCCGTCAGGACTCTGTTCTGCACAACCTCCGTAGCAAACTCGAGGAGCTTACTACGTTTGTCTCTGTACTTACAGATGAACAACGTCAGCTTAAGGATATACTCATAGGCAATGTAAGCCCCGCATCTGCTGCTTCATCATCCTCCCATCAGCCGGTGAACTTTACTCGTAGATTAGGAGAAATTGAAACCCATCTCTCCAACACCAATCTGGCGATCTCACTTCTGCGTAGCGACTTCGACACTATGATGCTCATAATGTCGAACATACAAGAGAAGATGGAGACTCTGGTGCCCTCTCCTAGAGACATCCGTACTGTTGCGCCACCATCACCACCTCCGCATCCGCCTCCGCCTCCAGGTTTTTGAGGTGGCCGGTCCTTTGGCGCACAAGCCTTTCTCTTGTCTTATATTGTATTTTTGATCATCGACGGAGAAGAGTGTTTGTGGGTAGATATTCTTTGGTGTTTTATGTCATTATGTACGAAATGTAGTTTCAAATTTGTTGTGGTATGTACAGTGTAACGTATAAATGTTGTAGTATGATAGAATTCAGACCTTAATACACTGTCATTTAATTTGATACAATTGCATGACATTATGAAATTGATATATGTGATATATACATCGATGCTTACTTGAATCAATGTCCGAAATTGAAATTACCTATGTAAAAACTTTTTACCGTTATATGATTTACCCAGCGAGCACAACGGGCATAAATTGTGACCGTCCTTATATACGTTGTGATAAAACATTTACGTTTGCACACAATTACTCAGCGCGCACATCGGTCACATAATGAGTTTGACCGATGTGCGGTCTGTGAGCATACCCGTATCTGATTATCTACAATTACTCAGTTCACACAACTGCACGTATTTGTGACCTTTTTGCGCGAGGAGCCAAACTCGTTTTATGAATTCTAGGGCTGACCAGGACAAGATAAAGAGTGGCTAGGATTTGATCCTGGGAAATCAATGGCTGAGATTGGATTTTATGAAAATTTTAGTTGGAAAACTTATATTTTAGTGGGAAAAGTGTCTTGGAAACCAAAACTTTGAAATTAGAAGGGTCTTTGGATAGATTGTGGAGATTAAATTTGGGGGGGGACGTGCCATGGGAACCTAAACTTTGAAATTAGAGGTGCCTTGGGAAAGATTGTGAAGATTAAATTTAGGGGAGAAATGCCTTGGAACCCTAAACTTTGAAATAAAAAGTGCCTTGGGAAAGATTATGTAGAAGCATGATCCATTAACTTAAACAAAATAAAAAATTTAGTGTAAAACAATTTAGCGGAACAACAAATTAAATACTTAAAAGTGCCTTGAGTAATATTGTACAAACATAAATAATTTGCTCATCTTGCATAACAGCCATTATTTTCCCCGTTGTGCGCGTTGAGCAATTTTGTTATTGGCCTTCAAGTTTGCTCAACGAGCACCGTAAAGTCCAAACCTTCTTGGGAACATCATCTGGCTGAAACAGTTTGTTGTAGATTCACTCGTCTTTATGTCCAATACAATATCACGCACAGTGACTCTACTGTAGTCTATCGTCCTCATCAATGGGCCAGTCCAATTCGTCTATAAATAGCCTCTCTTCCCACTAGACCTTGTCAACCACTCCACTTCTTAATGATAGTATTCTAACTAATTCTATCTGTTTCTACTTCATACACTATTTTTTCTTCACAATGCTAAATATTTCACGTTGTTCCTCACTGCTTCGTCTTCAACACACAAAGATGAACAATATACTACCGGCAATTGACGTGTACTGGAAGATGTTATTTGCTCCTTCATATGTTCTACTACAGCAGCGGATTCTTCCGAGAAGAAGCAACCGTGATATATTTTTATATCAGTCCCTAAACGTAAAGTTGCATGTCTTTATACCCTATTTTTTTACTTAAATATGCTTTTTATCGTTCATAATTGATGCTTCTTCAACGCATACAGTGGCATGCGCTGAAGAATCTAGATCAGCCAACTTCGTTAAAGGAGTGGCTACTTATACCGTTATGGACGATCTGGATGCTAGTGATGATGGTGCGTGCTATTGGAGCTGATCATAAATGCCATCTTGCTTGAGCTGTTCAGCATGACTCTGTCACTGTGAACAGTTTTGCGTAGTGGGATTCAATGTACCATTAGGATATTCCCGTGATTGAATTTCATACCAGTTCCAAACTGTAAAGTTGCAAAATGTTTAGCTGTAGTTTCAACTTTGTTGTGTAATGTACAGAATAATCCATAAATGTTGTAGTATTTTGGAATTCAGACCCTAATACAAAAATGATATAGGTGATATATATGTCCGACGTTGATATTATTGAGCAAAATTGTTTACCGAACTATAAATAACATTTATGCATTATGTACATTATAATGCATAATGCTGTAGTTTGTTAGAATTCAGACCTTAATACTATGTCATTTAATTTGCTACAATTACAGGACAATACAAAATTGATATAAGGTCATATATACATTGATGCTTACTTGAGTCAATGTCCGACATAGATATTCTGATCAAACACTGTTCACCTAACTATAAATTCCCCAGGGCGCTCAACAGGCTCATGCTATATGTTGTGATAAACTATTTACGTGTGCACACAGTTACTAGCATGCACAACGTTCGTATCGATTTGTTTGACCGCTGTGCGCGATGAGCAAAACAGTTTCTTGTTATCAACCATTACACAAATCACACAACTTTTGCTCGCAGAGCCAAACTGTATGCAATTAAACACAATAAACCATCGCACACAACAGTCAGATGCCATGACCGTTGTGCGTGCTGAGCAAAGCTGTATTACATGCTCTATTACCCACAGTTAATCATCACGCCATATGGGCAACATTAGGTAAGGTGGCGAGCACTGATCAAATTACACGCAAAACTTTCGTAACGAATAATTGCTCTGCGCGCAAAACGGATCAAAATACACCCCGCTGTGCGCGTTGAGAAAAGTGGACGTTACCAATAGTTACTCTGCGCCCACAACGTTCAATACAAAATCCCCATAATTAATAACTTCAGCGCGCACAACGTTCAATAAAAAATCCCAATAATAAAGAAGAAAACAAAATTGGGGGAATTAATTAATGTCAGGGTCACTTCAAACTGACAGGCTAGTAAAAAAATTACCATTGAACTCATCTGATGCGCAATAGTTGATTGATGGACATTTAAGTGATAAGACAACACATATCAGACCTTTTTTCAGAATAAGACAGCAAAAATATCTACATTTCTTTAATTTGTTAAAATTTGATCCTTAGTGCGGGGTATATAAAAAGGTATACATTTATAAAATATAATACAGCGCGCACAACGGATTTAAATACACCCAGCTGTGCGCGTTGAGCTAAACGGTCGTAACGAATAATTCCTCTGCGCGCACAACGTTCAATACATTTAATTCCCATAATTCCCATAATTTATTACATCAGCGCGCACAACGTTCAATACATTTAATTGATAAGACAACACATATCCGACTGTTTGCAGAATAAGACAGCAAAAAGATATACATTTCTTTGATTTGTTTAAATTGTCCCTTAGTGCGAGGTATATAAAAAGGTATACATTTAGAATATATAATACAGCGGGCACAATGGAACAAAATATACACAGCTGTCCGCGTTCAGCGTAATGGTCGTAATGAACACTTACTCTGCGCGCACAACATTCATTACAAAATCCTCATAATTAATAACTTCAGCGCGCACAACGTTCAATTAAAAATCCCAATAATAAAGAAGAAACACAAAATATTTGTAGATTAATTACTGTTCATACTGACATGCAAGAAAAAAAAATCATAATTGATGCAAATATAATGGCAGCAGTTGATTGATGGGTGTAAGGAAATTTAAGTGATTTGACAACACATATCTGATAGTTTACAGAATAAGACTGCAAAATTATTCACATTTCTTTGATTTGTTAAAATTTTAGTTTTAGTGCGCACCGTGCGGGGTTTTTAAATTGTAAACATTTTGGATATATAATACAGCGCGCACAACGGATCAAAATACACCCAGTTGTGCGCGTTGAGAAAAACGGTCGTACGAATAATTACCAAGCGCGTACCACGTTCAATACTAAATTCCCATAATTAATATCTTCCGCGCGCACAACGTTGAATAAAAAATCCAAATAATAAAGAAAACACAAAATTGGGTGGAGAATTAATTAATGTTGAGACTGATATGCCAGATAAAAAAATCAAAATTGATGCAAATAAAATGCGGAGCAGTTGATTGATGGGTATATAGACATTTACGTGATAAGACAACACATATCCGACAGTTTACAGAATAAGATTGCAAAAATATTCACATTTCTTTGATTTGTTTAAATTTGCGTCTTAGTGCGGATTGTGCGGTTTATTTAAAAAGGTATACATATATAAAATATAATACAGCGCACACATCGGATCAAAATACACCCCGCTGTGCGCGTTGAGCAAAACAGTCGTAACGAATAATTACTCTGCGCGCACACCGTTCTATACAAAATTCCCATAATTAATTAACTCAGCGCGCACAACGTTCAATAAAAAATCCCAATAATAAAGAAAACACAAAATTGGGGGAGAATTAAATAATATTCAGACTGATGGGTGTACAGACATTTAAGTGATAAGAAACACATATCTTACTGTTTACAGAATAAGATATAAATGGATGGGTGTACAGAATAAGGTGTACAGACATTTAAGTGTTGATACTCATGGGTCACGCTGTTTGATTTGGGGCGTTCACATCGCTATAAATGGATTTATGAGTAATATTGTATAAACATAAATAATTTGCTCAACTCGCACAACTGCCATATTTTTACCCGTTTTGCGCTTTGAGCAATTTTCTTAGAGGCAATCAATTTTATTAGCGTCAATTTCTGTAGCACACAGTAACCCAACTGTAGTCTCAGCCTCATCCATGCGGACCATACCCAGTCCAATTCGTCTATATAAAGTGATTCACTTCCCTCTAGACATCGTCAACCACTACTCCTCTCGATTATAGTGTTCTATATGGTTATACCTATACACTATATTTTCTTTTACATGCTAAATTTTTGTTCTTACTACTGAATGCTTCGTCTCCGACACACAGAGCCAGCCAATAAACTTGCGGCAATTGCCGTGTTGCTGAAATTGAATTCGTCACATTTATATAGGCATCAAAGATGGAGTTTGCTACTTCAGATATCATCAACGATGGTGTTGGCTCCTTCAGAAGAAGCACACGATGTTTTCGAATGCTTCACATTTCCATCAACCTGAAGGTGCCACCAAGGTATCGGCTCTCAAACTGCGCAATCTTCTCTGAAACTGTGCATCCTCATTTGTTCCCATGCTCAGAAGAATTTCTTACGCGTGCCATTATTGCATTTCATACCAGTGCAAAATGTGAAGAATCTCTATTGGAGCTGCTCATAACTGCAATATCCCCAGGACACACGGTCACGGCATGAGAACTTGTCGTATGAGCAAAACTGTATTCCATTGCTCAAAGTTAATCAGCCCGCCCTGCGTCCAAAAGTAGTGACCTTTGTGTCCACTAAGCAAAAATATTAACTATACTGTGATTTGTCACAGTTACTGTCTTCTGCTATGATGATGTATGTTTTTTTTGGAAAAACTTGGACATGCACCGCAAGAGTATCGGTGTATTTAGATTTTTCTCTTTTGGTAATCGAAACCAGATGTTTTTTTTGCCGTTGTGCGCGTTGAGTATAAAAAGGTCTACCTTCAAGCAATTTTTCTCTTCGCGCACCACCGCACTCGGATACTAGTTGGAACAACGTCTGGCTGGTATCCATCTGCCATATATTCACGAGCACGAACTGTTACTCTACGGTGTTTCCATCCTCGTACTTGGTCAGTCCAACTCGTCTGTATATGGTTTCCGTACCCAACAGACCTCATCAACCACTACCCCAGGTGATTATAGTTCCTTTATCTGATTCTCTCTGATTCTTCTAATACATTGTTTTTTCTTCAAATTTGTAATTTTGTTGTTGTTCATGAGTGCGTCGTCTACAGCACACAAAGATGGCCAATATACTAGCGGCAAGTGCCGTGATGCAGAAATTGTATACATCACCTTTATATGGCGGCGAAGATGTTCTTTTGCTCCTCTTCGCATGATCTGTTCTTCTTCATTACAGCTTCATTCTCGTCGCGAAGATGTTCTTTTGCTTCTCTTCGCATGTTCTTGCAATCATTACAGCTTCATTCTCGTCCATGCCAACTTGCAAAAATTCTTTGACCCTTCGTAAGTTCCGTTCAGAATCATTGCATACATAACTGCTTGATGATAACAACTGTTCTATCTTATATCTAAGTCTAATTATATTTACTTTTTTATTCTATCTTTTTCTAGGGGAGTTTGTACTTGCTGGTATCCCTCCTGCTCCCAAGGGTGTTCGAAGTGTCATGGTTTGCCTTGAGATAGATGCCGACGGTATCTTGAATGCCTCTACAGAGGAAAGTATGTGTGCAGAAAATAAGATCACTATCACTAACGATAAGTGCCACGTAGACCCAGGAGGAGATTGAAAGGATGTTCCTTGAGTCAAAGAAGTATAAAGCAGAAGATGCAGCGAACAAGAGAACGGCGGAGATGGAGTGTTATGTTCATTGGAATGCATAAATGTTGTAGTATGTTGGAATTCAGACCTCAATATAATGTCATTTAATGTGATACATTTGCAGCCCATTACACATACCTTAATACAATGTCATTTAATGTGATACATTTGCAGCCCATTACAAACTTGTGATTGGTGATATATACATTGATGCTTGCTTAAATCAAATTCCAACAATGAATTTTAATGGGAAAAATTAGTGAAAAGTAATATACAAAGATTTACACACCGCGCACAACTGGCAAACGGCGTGAACGTTGTGCGCGTTTATAAATTTTGATCGAGGTTAACGATTATGCTCACATCGCTCCGCACGTCAGTGGATCTTTATTTGGGAACAGCATCTGTGTAATACATACAATAATTACCCGAGGTACAAGATTATTCTGTATATTCACGAGAAATCGTCTGTTGACCTTTATTTAGTAGAAGTGCTACTTATGTTTATACCTGCTTCCTTTTACCCCTGGACACTAATTAATCATCCCACATAATTGCTCAGCGTGCACAACTTGCAACAGAAATGAAAGTTGTTCGCGCTAAGCAACGCTTTCTACAATTACCGAGTTTTGCTCGTCACGCACAACGGTGTTATTTAACAATCCGTTGTGCGCTCGGAGCTAAACTGTATACAATTACACATTACACACAATTACTCATCGCGATCTTAAACGGAAGGTCATTCTCCCGCCAGTCTCGTCCTCGGTGACGGGGCCGTGTCGGCCGTCCAACAGGGTTCCCGGGTGTCGACCTGGAATCAGGGGGAGGAAGTAAACGCTCTCACTCGGCGTCTGTTGCAAAAATCCCCTTCATTAAAATCTGAAAAAATTACATATGACTTAAGTACCAAAAAAAATTACATATGACTCGCTCGCGAGCATCAGTCTTACAAAAGTAACGATTCCCAAAATTTAGGAAGACGACGCACCGTCGGCTGTAAAGAGGTCCTTTATCTCTCTCCCCACCCTTTCCATCTTGGCGGTGACCCGAGATTTGAAAGCGTCGACCTCTTGCTCCTTCTCGAGAAGCTTGGCCTGAAGGGCAGCAACCTCCTTCCTCGATGCCTCAAGATCAGCTCGGAGTTGAGAACGCTCTCTACCCCACTGATCTTCCAACTGCTTCTTGGCGCTTGACAAGGCGGCGAGGCTGGATTGCGCGTTCGAGGCCGCCCAATCCGACTTGCCCTTGGCGGCCATTATCTTCCCCAAATCTTCCTCCAGCTTCTTCACCTGAGCTCTGAGCTCAGAAGCCTCGTTCTCAGCATCGCCACCCGGCGCTGCCCCTCGATCAGTTCGCGGGCCCTGCGGCGCAGACATGCCCCGAAAATGGTCACCTGCAGATGGCGACAATCAGCAAAACCAGAAGGGGAAGCAAAATTCGGAATGCACATTGGCAACGAACCTGAAGGCCACTGCGAACGAAGCAGTTGGCCATCGTCTCAAGGTCGACCCCATTCAGGAAATCGACATCCCTTGGCAGAGTGATATTCTCCGCCAGACGAGCCCCCGTCCCAAAGTCCAGGAGGGCCGACTCGGCCGTCCCCACGACGTACGGTGGCCGATAGGTCTCCCCGTGAAACTCCCCATGATGGCCAGACCCAATGCGGTTCGACTGCAGAAGGTGGCCGAACTCTGGAGGTATGGGGCCGACGGAAGGGACCGGAGGATCAATGTCCTCGTATGGCCACCCGTCGTGTGGCGTGCTGGAGGACGATGCGCCCCCAACTCGAGGATCCGAAGGAGCCGCCTTCAAAGACCGCGCAGCTTGACTTGAGGAGCATCCAGCCTCCCCCAACTCCAGCATGCGGTTCCCCGATTCCTCCGATTCCTCCGATTCCTCCCATTCCTCCCATTCCTCCTCTTCCTCCTCTGCCCTCTTCCTCTTACGGCCTTCTTCATTGGCCCGCTCCATCTCTGCAGTAAACTCTATGTATGCTCCTCCCGCCATTTTTGTTTCTGGAAGAAATAATAAGATGATGAGATTTCCTCGGAGCGCTAAAGCCATTGGCCTCACCTCCAATTTCTTTTATTACGCGAACGAACGGACAAGATGAGCGAAACGTGTCGGAATTTTGGCAAAAACAACGGTTGAGATAGGCGAAAGGTTTTGGCGGCCTTAATCCAAATTCGATGCTTCGAATGTCGTGCCCTATTAAAGGATATTACCTATCAGTCGGCCTCGATCCGCGTTTATAATCGAGAACGAATCACGGGGGCCAATGTTGAACCCGTGTACGGCGCCGAAAAGGTATGGGTTTATTGCTCATCGCATAAAACGACTCAAACCCTATAATTGCTCTCCGCACACGCCCACTAAAAACTCACAATTGCACACAGCACACAAACATTTTTTTTCCCATCCACATTTACATGTGAAAGGGTAAATTTATTATTCGTATCACCGTTGCATAATTGTTAAGAAATTCCATGTCACAACTAGTCCTTACATAAAGTTTGGAAATGGTGCATGTCAGCAGGCAGAGTGTATGTCATATATATCTACTGTAGTATAGGCGGTAACAACTATACTTATGAACATGTGAAAGCGTGCACGTGCAACAGGCAAGGTGTACAACAATGGATCGACACATGCAACAGGTAGAGTGTAATGCAAGACTGAGGTGCATTCAATCATTGAGATACAAAAACAATCAATTCAAAGTGTCAAATAATACATCTTATGCATGTAGTCCTCATCTAAGGGTGTTAGTGTTACGATTTGATGTATGATGAGAGACTTGTACTTTTGCCCATCTTTTTTCGAGGGAGTCGTGAATAAGAAGATGTTGGTGTATGTATAAGATGTATCAATGTATCATTAAAATGGAATATTGTGTTATTTTCTCAGTCTTTTTATCTGTGTTGGAGTTTTACTTGTACTTCCCTGCAAGTGCGAACTACCTGCAGTGTTCTTTCTGCTCTCTTCTTTTATTTCTTTCTACGTAAAAACACTCGTCTTTTTGGGAATACATGATAAGGATCCGTACTTATCGGATAACCCGGGGACCGGGTCGCATTGAATGAAGGCCAGTCGAACGAATTCTCCCGCCCATGGGGAGTGGTATTCGAAGTGCCGCCTCTGTGAGACTTTGACACGTGTCCCTTACTGACGGCTTGGATTCGAAGGGACCTTCAATATAAAGCCTTTCTCCTTTTAAATTCTGCTTTACCCGTTGCTCGTTACCCTGATTTTCATCTTTTTTGCTCAGATGGTGGGTCGGGCTTTCAGTGAAGACGTTCCTAACGTTCCTCACCATCCGCCCTTGGGCACGGCCGAACCTTCGCCCTTCGTGGCGAATCAGATTGATTCGCCCTCCGGTCTCGACCTAGGAGAGGGGCACGTGGCGGCCGTCGAGCAGGGTTCCCGTGTGTTAACCGGGAATGAGGAGAAGAAGAGACGCTCTCACTCGTGGTTTGAAGGTCCCGAGAGGAAGAAGAAGAGGAGTGAGAGTAGTCCAGCTGTCCTTCCGAGTGACCGCTCCTTCAGGGAGAAACTGGCAGACTCTCTGGTATGGCATATCCATCATGTCGGACCCTTTTTTCTTCAACAACTGTTTTGTTGATGGCGACATTCATCCCTGCGGTCTTGCAGGTTTACCCGGTTGCTGTAGATGGTCTTGAGGCGGCCTTGGCGCAGGAGCGCCTGAGGGCTGAGGCGGCTGACCAATCAGCCAAGGAGGCCCACCAGTTCAAACTGAGA
>JAULAV010005223.1:0-25002 GCA_030789695.1 Scilla litardierei | reverse complement strand
TACGTACAAATACATCCAAAAATACGTACATTATACTCGTATATATGGAAACGGGATATTATAGGCTCAAAGTGAAAAAAGAATGATAGTAAACCCGTAAATATGTGGAACATTGAGGGGCATTTGGATTTTATGAAAAAGCAATGGTAATCTTGCAAATATGGGGAAAGAGGGGGCCTTTGTTTGGATTCTCCGCACCAACACCCCAAATTGCACACCTCCCCCACCCCCAAGTGGGGGAATGAGGTGGCATGCCCCTCCACCCTCCACATGGAACAAACTCTACCAACTAGGTTTTTCCCCGTCAGCAAAATCCTCCCTCATTTGTATAATAGATATTTTGTGTGTAAGTAAAATTTCAAATTTATCATATCTATCTCACAATACTACACTTCTTCTCCTCCTCCATCCTCCACTTGCCATTGACGCCATCTCCTCTCTGTTGCCTCCTAATCGGTCCGGATTGTGACTTCGAAAACTTACCGCGAGTGCACGGTGTCAATGGTTTGTAATATAGAAAAATGTTGAACCCGTAGGGAGGCAGATGCTTATATATTCCTGGGTCTATTCTTAATCTCAAAACAATGTAAATTGGGCGTACTCAAAAGGTTGTCATAAATGATTACTATCTCAGATTAACAATAGAATAAAGAACTAGGGCAATATGAGTCACAACTAGGATCATCGGATGTCGATGCTAAGTTACAATTTCTACGTTGAATTGGCTTTATTAGGGCGAGATTGTTGCATCTAAAATGTAGAACTCATGGCCAACTATCGTTGTGCCACTCGTCTAACGTATCCCGTGCTTAGCCCCACCATCATGGATGGCCTTACATGCGATCCGTGCATTACGAACGACAACTATTCTCACTCTCTACTCATGCCACCATCGTGGGTTAGAGCTTCGATCTGTGATTTGATGGCTCTCATTGATGCTACTATAGTAGGTCATCAATTAGTAATATAGGACGTCGGTGGAAACCATCAAAGTGCGTGCCACTATCATAGATCACGAACTCTAATTGAATTCACTAACATGCCTAATTAAGATCATAGGATACCCGTCTAGGATGTGTGCCACTATCGTGGATCACAACCCCTTTATGAGATCTCCTACAAGCTTGGCTAGATCAATCAAAACACATCCCTTTTCTATCAAAACAACGTAAAAATCCTAACTTTACATCTAAATCCTAAGAACCTAGGTCTAATCCACTAGCCCTAGAAACAACTACTCACGATTCATGGAAATATCAATAGAAGCATTAACAATAGCAATAGAAATCAACATCGCAATGAAAGCCATTGAAACAAGCATAGAAAGGCATGAAATCGTTACCAAACCATTGGAGACGAATAAGCAAACTCTGAGAATTAAGATCAAGAGATCCCCAAGCAAATTTCAATAATAAAAATACGATCTTTGTCTCCAAAACAATAACGACGGCTCAACTCACTAAGACAACTAAGAACTAGCACGTAATTAAAATCTGAATAGCCTCCTCTCCTAAAACTAGGGTAAAATGTGTGCTTAAATACAATGGGGATGGACCCCACAAAAATCAGGAAAAAGGGCTTCTTGGGCCCACAATAAGTTGGGCTGCGGCGCCCTACTCGGTCGATAGCGGTGCTGCTCGGTCAAGTGCTGATACGGGCTGTCGCTTCCTCTATTCTTTGTTCGGCTTCAGATACGTACTGCTCGGTCGAGTCACTGCAGTGATCGGTTGAGTCACTGAGGGCTGTTGCAAGGCTCAAAATATTACTCTGTAATTGATTCCGCCCAGCCGAGTAGTTGTAGTACTCGGTCGAGTCGTTAATCTACTCAATCGAACTACTGTATGCTGGAGAGGCCTTCAAAAACATCGTTCTGTTTGGATTCAGCTCGACCGAGTGGCTGCAGTGCTCGGTCGAGTCACCTTTGCCCTCTCCAACTTTGATTATGAATGGGAATGAGATTTAGTCAGCTGAGTTGATCCGACCAAGTAGCCTCTCTACTCGGTCCGAGTGAGGAATATACTTCTTCAGTTGGAGCTCCTTTTGGTCTGGATTCCAGCTCGATCGAGTGTTGATGCACTCGACCGAATACTCCGGAAAAACATCATGTTTCTTCTTGAGCTTATTGCTCTCTTTCTCTTCTTCTCTTCTCTTCGCATCCTCCAATCTTCTTCTCCACCTCGTCGAACACCTAATGAACTTCACCATAGATGCTCTGGATAGCTCGAATGTGTCCAAACGTCATAATTGCTCCAAATCGCTCAAAGTTCCTGAAAATCCAAAATTCTCTACGAAAATCGAATATATCATGAAAAATGTGACAATATATTTAAAAGTGAACTTTCAATGGCGAAAATGCTTTGAAAATATGCAATAAAAACATGGAAAATATGGACACATCAAAATCCCTCAAGCTTGCCTATTAATCATCCTCGAGGAAGACAAATACGAAGCTCACCGGGAGGTAAAAATAAGAAAAATAGAAAAGAATGCAAAGAGGATAGGGTCGCTAGATTATTCTCTCAGATCTCACGCCATTCGTCACACATCACGATAACTCAGAAAATGAATCACATGCTATCAAGAGATTTCATATCTTAAATGAATATAGTACTTGCAAGCTCAAGATCAACAAAAGGGACCTTTCTAGATCTCATGCAATCAACTCATATCTACGTCATGCATTTCATAGTATTGAAAACATTGGTGATACACTTTTCAATCAAAAGTTATAACTGAAGCACAGAGAATTCATACCAAGCATGCAATAGAGAATAGAATAAGAGTCAAGACATTCACATACCCATATCAAATCATAAGAGATCTCCAAAGCTAGATTATTTCGCTAAGTTTCAGTATTATCAAACTTCCCCATTCATGCACAACTCCACTCTAATGTCATGTTCACTCATTTGGTCAAAAGAATTCACCCCCCAAACTTAACTTGAGGCGTCGCATCCAAAGGAAATAATTGTAGAATTTGTTTTGGTTTTCCCAAGTATATTTGAGGCTCCAAGTAATGAAACTGAGAATTTTTCTTTTATTTTTGAACCGTTGTTTCTCATTTTTCTTTATGGATTTTTGTAGGAGCAATATGATTTGTATTTTTTATTTTTGGCTCCTGTTAAGTCATTGGTCCGGCACTCGAGGAAAATCGGTCGACGAATGGCCAAGGCCTACCAGGCCCATCAGAGAAGCCCGATGTCGACTTAGTCAAAGCCCAAATGGCCAATCGACCGTTAGGTCCGTCTCGCACGAACGTGGGATTAAAGGCAGGCTCGGAAATCTCAGGGACGTGGGTAACGTTTACTCCCATTGATGGTGGAAGATCGTGGCCTCATTATATGTGGCTGTTATCTCCCCAACGTCTCTAAGAGGACCCCGAACCTCTATAAATAGGGAGTGGGGTACCATCTTCAAGGTACGGGATCTTCTCGCTCTTATCATCTTCATACTCGAGCTTGTGTCGTCAGCCTAAAGAAGAACCTCCGTGGGTCGATTTCAGCTACACCAAGCTCTCTCTCTTCCTTAAGTTTCCTACTAACTTAAGCATCGGAGGGGATTTGGGTCGGAACCCAGATCTGACCCCCTTAATGACTCCCTGTGGTGCAGATCGACGATCGTCATCCAGCACCGAAGGTGGACGTTGCATCGTCAACCTCGAACGATCGACCCATCTGCCGCTCATAGGTCGATCGAAGGTCGTATCACCTCCAACTACCAGCATCCGACCCTGGTTCTTCCAACCAAGGGTCCCACCTCAATTGCTGACAAGGCTCCAGTGCAGCGCTACGAGTCTCCGTCAGCCTGACAATTGTCCTGGCCAATTTTGGCCTTAACAGTTTGGCACCGTCTGTGGGAGACGTTAACCAGCTTGTCATCCCAAAGCTATTCGAAAGCTATGGTAGCTGGACCCAGCAATGTCAGACCGGTCGAAGGTCCGAAGGAGAAGCCCAGAGCAAACATCGTCTTGTTAGAAGACACTGCGGACTCCACAACGCCCCCGCCTCGACCAGCAGAGGAGGCAAATGAGCCCGTGGTAACTCGAAGAGAATTCAACCAATTCATTGCGTAGGTTGATAGGAGCTTAGGTGTGTTGGCAGCTTTGGTACGCCAGAACATGGGGAGCCCATCCCCCGCAAAGGAGCCGTCGCCGCCTTCGAATACGTACCTGACACTAATGAGGGGCTCAGCATACCTCCGGGGTCTGGGGGATCCAAGGACAGAGATTAACCTCGACGGTTCGACCCCTCGATCCACCAATACAATGGAGCATGGGTCGAAGATCAAGCTTTCGTACTCCAGCAGGAGCCCACCCACTCCAATTACCGGGCGGCGACCTGCAACATCCTGGATCAGGTAATATACGGAGCTCCTCCTGGTTATAACCCACTAAACCCTGCAGGTGGATTTTCGAGAGGGGAGGAGATCCTGAATCGATCCCCGGGGCCAACTTCTCGTAAACCAGAGTGGAAGGATCAGTGCTGGTCCAATCCGCCATTCGGACGACTCCCCTGAAGGAGAATATCTTCTCCGCTCCTTTTCTCACCAAATTCAAGCTCTCAGCCCTACCAACTTATGATGGCAGGGGTGACCCATGGTCGCACATTCAAAAGTACTTGAATGTCATGCTACTCTACGGGGCCGACGATTGTAGGGCTTTCAACGCCACCCTGACTAAAAGGGCAGAAAGCTGGAACGAAGGGCTGCCTCGCTGCTGTATCGGCTCATTTGACGAGCTCGTAAAAATATTCTACAAGGAATTCGCCGCCGGATGACGACACAAGAAGAGGTCATCCCAACTCTTCTCACCCAAGCAGAACGAGAACGAGTCAATCCGAGCCTTCGTCGCTAGATTCAACGACGAGAGACTCGATGTAGAAGAGACGCCGGACGTGACCATCATAGCGACGCTCACCCAGACAGTCAGGAACAAGCACCTGAGGAGGGCTCTTCACCAGTTCCCCCTCATACCGTCACAGAAATGCTCAACATAACAGATCGGTTCACTTCCTCCGAAGAAGCAGAAGAGCCGGTCGGAGCCAATGCAAAGAGCACCTCCCCCAGCCGCAAAGACACGAGGCGAGAGAAATGAAACTTGGGAACCCCCGCCAGGAGTCCCGAGACAAGAGGCCTAGGGAGATGAGCCCTCGAAGCAAGGAGAGTCCTACCTATTCTAAGCCCGTCGTCCCTAAGCCAGAAGTCCTTGCCTACGCCCCACGAGAAGAGCTGATACAAGAGGCTGCAAAAAAGGGAAAATACGAGAAGAGGGACGACCTCAAATTCTGTAAATATCACAATGACTATGGGCACGACACAAACGATTGTTGGACCCTCAAGAAGGAGATCGATGCCCTGGTTAAATAGGGACACCCCAAAGGCCCGGCCAGTGATCCATCTAGCAAGGAAGGATCCTCGAAGCAGAAGGGCAAGATGACGGGATCGCTCGTCATCAAGGTGGTTGACTGATGAACCATCTAAAACACCTGGCGAATAACACGGCAATGAACGGAAACAACTCCGACGTCAATCGGAAAACACCTGTACGCCTTTGCCGTTTTTTATTTTCGTTAATAAAGCATGTTTCCTTTATCAAACAAAGCTTTGCTTCTTTGAGCCTTCGTAAAGTTTGCAGAGATTACCCAACCAAAAATCTCCTCTCGAAAAAGGACTCGATCCTCAAGAGGCGTTGGGAAAACCGAACTTACAGTAATACAAGCAACTCTCCTAAACAGTCGTCAGTCGTAAGCCGAAGGGGCCATCCCTTTACCACTGAACGACTCTCCTAAACGGTCATCAACCGTAAGCCGAAGGGGCCACCCCTTTGCCACTGAACGACTCTCGAACGGTCATCAGTCGTAAGTCGAAGGGGCCACCCCTTCGCCACTGAACGACTCTACTAAACAGTCGTCAGCCGTAAGCTGAAGGGGCCACCCCTTTGGCACTAAACTACTCTCCTAAACGGTCGTCAGCCGTAAGTCGAAAAGGACATCCCTTCGCCACTGAATGACTCTCGAACGAGCATCAACCGTAAGTCGAAGTGGCCACCCCTTCGCCACTGAACGGCTCTCCTAAACGGTCGTCAGTCGTAAGTCAAGGGAGACACCCATTCGCCACTGAACGGCTCTCCTAAACGGTCGTCAGCCGTAAGTCGAAGGGGCCACCCCTTCGCCACTGAACGGCTCTCCTAAACGGTCTTCAGCCGTAAGTCGAAGGGGCCACCCCTCGCCACTGAACGGCTCTCCTAAACGGTCGTCAGTCGTAAGTCGAAGGGGCAACCCCTTCGCCACTGAATGGCTCTCCTAAACGGTCGTCAGCCGTAAGTCGAAGGGGCCACCTCTTCGCCACTGAACGACTCTCCTAAACGATCGTCAGCCGTAAGTCGAAGGGGCCACCCCTTCGTCACTGAACGACTCTCCTAAACGGTCGTTAGCTGCAAGTCGAAGGGGCCACCTCTTTGCCACTGAATGATTCTTGAATGAGCGTCAGCCGTAAGTCGAAGGGGCCACCCCTTCGTCACTGAACGGCTCTCCCAAACGGTCGTCAGTCGTAAGTCGAAGAGGCCACCCCTTCGCCACTGCACGACTCTCCTAAACGGTCGTCAGCCATAAGTCGAAGTGGCCATCCCTTCGCCACTGAACGACTCTCCTAAACGGTCGTCAGCCGTAAGTCGAAGGGGCCACCCCTTCGCCACTGAACGACTCTCCTAAACGGTCGTCAGCCGTAAGTCGAAGGGGCCACCCCTTTGCCACTGAATGACTCTCGAACGAGCATCAGCCGTAAGTCGAAGGGGCCACCCCTTCGCCATTGAACGGATCTCCTAAACGGTCGTCAGTCGTAAGTCGAAGGGGCCACCCCTTCGACACTGAACGTCTCTCATAAACGGTCGTCAACCGTAAGTCGAAGGGGCCACCCCTTTGCCACTGAACGGCTCTCCTAAATGGTCGTCAGCCGTAATTCGAAGGGGCCACCCCTTCACCATTGAACGGCTCTCCTAAACAGTCGTCAGCCGTAAGTCGAAGGGTCCACCCCTTCGCCACTGAACGACTCTCCTAAACGGTCATCAGCCGTAAATCAAAGGGGCCACCCCTTCGCCACTGAATGGCTCTCCTAAACGGTCGTCAGCCATAAGTCGAAGGGGCCACCCCTTCGCCACTGAACAACTCTCCTAAACGATCGTTAGCTGCAAGTCGAAGGGCCACCCCTTCGCCACTGAACGACTCTCGAATGAGCGTCAGCCGTAAGTCGAAGGGGCCACCCCTTCGCCATTGAACGGCTCTCCTAAACGGTCGTCATCCGTAAGTCGAAGGGGCCACCCCTTCGCCACTGAATGACTCTCCTAAACGGTAGTCAATCGTAAGTCAAAGGGGACACCCCTTCGCCACTGAATGACTCTCCTAAACGGTCGTCAGCCGTAAGTTGAAGGGGCCACCCCTTCACCACTGAACGACTCTCCTAAACGGTCATCAGCCGTAAGTCGAAGCGGCCACCCCTTCGCCACTGAACGACTCTCGAAAGAGCGTCAGTCGTAAGTCGAAGCGGCCACCCCTTCGCCACTAAACGGCTCTCCTAAATGGCCGTCAGCCGTAAGTCGAATGGGCCACCCATTCGATACTGAACGGCTCTCATAAACGGTCGCCAGTCGTAAGTCGAAGGGGCCACCCCTTTCCCACTGAACGACTCTCCTAAATGATCGTCAGCAGTAAGTCGAAGGGGCCACCCCTTCGCCGTTGAACGGCTCTCCTAAACGGTCGTCGGCTGTAAGTCGAAGGGGCCACCTCTTCGCCACTGAAAGACTCTCTTAAATGGTCATCTGCCATAAGTCGAAGGGGCCACCCCTTCGCCACTGAATGACTGTCAAACGACAGTCAGCCATAAGTCGAAGGGGCCACCCCTTCGCCACTGAACAACTCTCCTAAATGGTTGTCAGCCGTAAGTCGAAGGGGCCACCCCTTCGTCACTGAACGACTCTTCTAAACGTTCGTCAGCCGTAAGTCGAAGGGGCCACCCCTTTGCCACTGAACAACTCTCGAATGGTCGTCAGCCGTAAGTCGAAGGGGCCACCCCTTCACCACTATACGGCTCTCCTAAACGGTCGTCAGTCGTAAGTCGAAGGGACCATCCCTTCGCCATTGAACAACTATCGAACGAGCATCAGCCGTGGCCCGTAAGTCGAAGGGGCCACCCCTTCGCCACTGAATGGTTCTCCTAAACGGTCGTCAGTCTTAAGTCGAAGGGGCCACCCCTTCGCCACCGAACGACTCTCCTAAACAGGCGTCAGCCATAAGTCAAAGGGGCCATCCCTTCGCCACTGAACGACTCTCAAACGAGCATCAGTCGTAAGTCGAAGGGGCCACCCCTTCGCCACTAAATGACTCTCGAACGAGCGTCAGCCATAAGTCGAAGGGTCCACCCCTTCGCCACTGACCGACTCTCCTAAATGGTCGTTAGCCATAAGTCGAAGGGGCCACCCCTTTGCTACTGAACGACCTAGGTCCCCATATCATCAGACCATGAGTCAGGCGGATCCTACCCTCTCCACGGAACATGGTGGTCAAATTCTAAATGTGGTTCGATGGTCTACCCTCGAAGCAGCGCCTAACCCATCGAAAGGGGCCATCAGGCATTAAGACCACCACGGGGCCACGGGGTGTTAGTGACAACAAACAAGGAGAGGTAACGACATACGAGAATACACAAGCCAATTCTCTTGACACTCTTTATTTCAAAATGTTGTTATCATTTACATAGCCTCCCCTACATTCAAAAAAATTTCAGGCGGGCTAGATCTTACAACGGCTGTTCAGGCCCCTGATCTCCCTCCAACACGGTCGTGAGATGCGGCTCCCCCGTAGCAACTACTCTTGCTTCGTCGTCGGCCATGGTGGTGGCCTCTTCCACGGGAGCTGCCTCATCCATGCCTCGGCTTGACTCATCATCACAATGGCTCGACTCAGCCTTGCTATGGTATGGGAAAACCACCGGGATCTCATCGATCTCCGAGGAGAGGTCAGGGAATCGGTTCTTCATCTCCAACCAACATCGCTCTTAACCCTTCTCATATAGCTCTTCAAAGTCAGGAAACGTATTCGTGAAATCACGGATCGCCTTCTCCGTAATGACGTCTGCCTCGACTCTCTCTTCTAGCAGAGCATTTTTCGCTCGCTCTCTCAAGGCAGTTTGCTCGGCCTCCCTCCTACGAGACTCGCTTAGCTCGTGCTCGAGCTTCTCAAAAACTAGCGACCTCGTCTCGGAGAGTTGGCTGATTCTTTCTATCTCAGCCTGGGACTTCTCCACTCTCGACCGGACGGCCTTCAGGGTGATGTCGTGGTCGACCACCACCGAGGCTCGACGGCGCAACGTCGCGGTCACCACAAGAGCCTGCATACTACACTTGATGGTCAGCTTGTGCACCGATATCAACATCGACCGGGGCCCAGTTGATAATTACCTGGACGCTGGCATGGACAACTACTGATGCAAGCCGCTCGTAGTCGACCCTTTCCACGACCACCCTGTTCCATGGAAGGGTCCTTTTCTCAGTGATGCGGGAAGCGACCCCACAATCGAGAAGGGTGGAATCCCCAAGCCTCAATGGGAATCTCGCCCTGACAAGCTCCTCCTCGGTACAGTCGAAGGGGGGCCTGAGAAGATCGACCCTCCAACAACATCGGTCGGTACTCCCCAGGGATGTCTTCGAGCAACTTTACGGAAGGAGACAGACCCCCAAGGTCAGGAGTCCTGGTGCATACGGAGATCCGGCAGAACCTGAGTCTCCGTCGAACCTTCCTTATGGGGTGCATCACTCCCTGGTCGAGAGGCCTGCTTCGCGGTTGCGTTCGACCAAGACGGCTCCGAGTCGCTGAGAAGAAGAACCCTCCGCCTTTTCTGGCCTCCCTCCCCTGCAACCACCACAAACTCGGAGGAGGATTCTTTCTTCTTCTTTTGCTAAGGGCGAGCCTCCTTGGTAATCCCCTCAATGATCATGGGCCGATCTCCAGACGGCTGGGTCGGAGACCTCGATACGGTCGGGGCCCGAGGCGACAACATCCTCGCATCCGCCTCTCTGATGGAAGCCTTGACCGCATCCTTCAGTGCTGGATCTACCTGGTAATCCACACTGATCATCCCTGCTAGAGCAACAAACAAGTTAGTCTGAGTGACGAAGGTCGAACAGTTAGAGAGCATGGTCGAACCACCCTTTCGTCCACTCGGTCCGACGCAACACTTCATTCGACCATAGCCACTCAAGTGATCTCATCCCCTCTGGCAGACCCTTCAGAGTGTCGATGGCTTTCTTCTCCTCAACTGTCAATGGCTTATCCTCGGTAGGCCCCAAATCAGGGGTGCCCCAATCGGTGCAGAAGCTTGCCTCCCCCTAGAAGACCACAAATACAAACTCGTCCTTCCACTTGGGGTTGGAGGGGGGAGATCTTCCAACAACTTCCTCCCCCGACGACCATTATCGTATACTACCCTAGGGTCTTAAGGGGAGGGATCCAGAAGAAGCGGTTGAATAGATGTAGGTGTGGCTTGATTCCCTTCGTCACGCACAGAACTATGAATGCCATCAGCATGCCGACACCATTTGGCATCAGTTGGCAGAGGAAAATATTCAGGGTACACAGGAAGTACCGTAGGAAAGGATGCATGGGAAATCGAAGGCGCTGTTCAAAAGTTTTGGCATAGACCCACACTTCCCGGTCGTCGGGACGATGAGCCCTCTCATCCCTCCCAGGCAGTCTGATCTGATATTCGAGGTGAATATACTTCCTCTGAAGCACGTCGATTTGGCCAGCCTTAACTTTGGTCCTCAAATTCGCCAGCAAGCCCGGATCCATGACCCCTTCCTGTTTCTTCTGGATAGCGGTGACCACATTCTTTCCGGAGACAGATGACGAAGCCATTGCTTTTGAGAGAAGGAGAATCCAAATCGAGAGAATAGAGAATGTTTCCCCACACTCCTCCACTGGAACCGTCATATATGGGTGAAACGACAACCGCATGATGGAACACGTGTCGAAGATCCAAGGACCAAGGCATCTTGGATTTTGAATCGACAAATCATCCGAATCGACGAGTCGGGCGTTTTGGAGCCCAGAACTTGAGTGCTATTTTCTCGACTGCCGCGCCCCATTAAATGCGATGTAACATCGCTTGACATCAGCAGATGGATCTTTCAAGGTCATGCAACGGGGGCCATTGTTGAGTCATTGGGCTGGCACTCGAGGAAACTCAGTCGACGAATGACCAAGGCCTACCAGGCTCACCAGAGAAGCCCGATGTTGACTCATTCAAAGCCCAAATGGCCAGTCGACCATTAGGTCCGTCTCGCACGAATGTGGGATTAAAGGCAGGCTCGGAAATCTCGGGGACGTGGGTAACGTTTACTCCCATTCATGGTGGAAGATCGTGGCCCCATTATAGGTGGCCGTTATCTCCCCAACGTCTCTAAGAGGACCTCGAACCTCTATAAATAGGGAGAGGGATCCCATCTTCAAGGTACAGGATCTAATACATAGAACTCTATCTTCTCACTCTTATCATCTTCATACTCGAGCTTGTGTCGTCAGCCTAGAGAAGAACCTCAGTGGGTCGATCTCAGCTACACCAAGCTCCCTATCTTCCTTAAGTTCTTTACTAACTTAAGTATCGAAGGGGATTTGGGTCAGAACCCAGATCCGACCCCCCCTAACGACTCCCTGTGGTGCAGATCGACGATCGCCATCCAGCACCGAAGGTCGACGTTGTGTCTTCAACCTCGAACGATCGACCCATCTACCGCTCATAGGTCGATCGAAGGTCGTATCACCTCCAACTACCAGCATCCGACCCTGGTTCTTCCAACCATCCCACCTCAACTGTTGACAAGGCTCCAGCTCAGCGCTATGAGTCTCCATCAGCCTGACAACTGTCCTGGTCAATTTTGGCCTTAACAGCTCCTTTTTGGCTTTTTGTACTTTTGGAGGAAGCTTTCCTTTTGTATGGTATTTTGGGAATAGATGCGGTATAAATAGCTTTGGAAGGTGAACTCAAGTGACATGTAGAGAATAAAAGATATATGTGGAGAAAGAAATAATATAACACTTGGTTCACTCTAAAGTGTGCACAAATGGTTTAGTAAAATAATACGTCAACTAGACTCGTATATAAGCATGTATATTCTTAATCATATCAATTAGTAGTGAAGTCAAGCAGTAAAGATTTGCAATCGTATCAAGCATGCAACAAGAATGCGAATGAGAATATAAAAGTGATGCTTGCTAATGATGCGTGAATCTTGGTGCATTTCCAATAGAAGCATACTAAACACTACTTCACACATTCAGTTTCAATAAGTTTCATGCATTCACTTCAAGAAGTCGTCAAAAGAAATGTATTTTGCAATCACTTATGAATAGCAAGATAATGAAATAACTCTAAGTAGCATGGTATAGAATAACAAGCATTGTGATGGCTACGAAAGCAATAAGAGATATCATCATAAAGAACTAATCTAGCAAAAGAAAGAAGAGAAAAGTGGGATAATATAAAACAAGCATACATGCATACCAAAATATGAGAAATATGATGCTAAAAGAGAAAAAAATGCGGTGGAAAATGGATGGAAAATAAAGTAAAAAGTATGAAAAGCGAAAGAAAAATAAATAAAAAGCGATAGCGCTCATCCCCCAAGCTAAACACAGCAGTCTCCTCACTGCGGAGAGCACTCATGAAAGAAGGTGATTGAAGCTAGGGTGGGATGGGTGGATAAAGAAAAATAATAAAAAACTATACAAAAAGGAAAAAGAAGAAAAAGAAAAAAAATGTATGGATGCAAATGTATGGTCCTAATGCCTAATATATGAACAAGCATGCAAATGATATGATGGTGTATATGCAAATGGACCGTGTGGACAGACGGGCACTAAAGAGTGAGAGGGGAGAACATGAGCAAAAATACAAATCAAGCAGTGGTACCACCCTCTGGAGGTAGTGATGGGTCCCGCTGATTTGGACCAAAAGTTGCATCAGATGGTGGGTCAACAGGTTCGGTAGGTGGTGCTGGTGTGATAGTAGGGGCTGGTTCTAGTGTAGCTGGTGGTGCTGGTGCAAGTGTGACAGTGGTGCACCCCGTGTCCTAGGTGGCATAGTGAGTGTAGCATGCGAACGGATGCAAACACAAGATATGGATATATAAAATAATGCTAGGAACGAGTGTACCCAATATCATGAAGCATGGTTATCGCAACGGCAATGTAAGCGCGTAGCCTCCAAGTCAAACGTCCCCCAAGCTAGTCCCAATTGGCAAAAATGATCCAAACCCAAGCGTTGCCTCCTAACGCTCCAAATGTACCTGCAGTAGAGTATACGAGAAGTATTAGTAGCAGATTTAGAAAATTAATGGGGTTTAAGGTTCAAAATTAGAAATAAACCGATTTTAGGGTTGAATTAAAGAATAAGAGGGGGAGAGAGATGTGGGGAGATAGAGGGGAGAGAGGGGGTGGGATGGAGGGGATGATGGGGTCTGACCGAGTGGTCGGACGGCGGCGCGCGCGGTGGTCGAGTGAGATGGAGATCGAGTGAGGGAGGGTTTGAGAGAGGGGCGGTGGAGCTCGGGCTGATTTCTTTTGAATGGGAGAATGAAGGGGGATTGGTTCGTTTATATATGGGGCCGACTGAGCTAGGGCTGCTCGGTCGGTCTCGTTACGATTTCAAAAATAATGGGCCCCCTAATTTAA
This sequence comes from Scilla litardierei, assembly GCA_030789695.1. Classification (NCBI taxonomy): domain Eukaryota; kingdom Viridiplantae; phylum Streptophyta; class Magnoliopsida; order Asparagales; family Asparagaceae; genus Scilla; species Scilla litardierei. The sequence continues at coordinate 11,284 of JAULAV010005223.1, read as the reverse complement.
GTTGCTGCTCGGTCGAGCAACGCAGGCTGCTCGATCGAGCCAAAAATGAGACTTAGCAAAATTAATCCCCCATTCTGTGGCCCCGTCGCTCGATCGAGCTGCTTACTCAGCTCAGTCGAACTGAGACGTTGCTGTGCTGGGCTCGATCAAGTACTGTAACTACTCGGTCGAGTCGAATTGATGACATAGTGACGTTTTCAGCTATTCCTTGACTGCACATGAGCTCGACCGAGCATTGTAACTATTCGGTCGAGTCGAATTGGTTACATAGCACCTTTTTAGCCTTCTCATTCAGCTGCACCGAGCTCGACCGAGCACTGTATCTGCTCGGTCGAGTGGGCTTCCCTTGATCTCCAATGCAAGTATAGCTCCTCTCATCATCTCCTTTTGGTTCATTCTCTGCTTCTTTATCGTTTTAAGCGTTCCCTTCATTGGTCACCTGCACAAGATAGAATGTGTCAGAAATTTTTATAAATTTTATATTTTATATTTTATAGTTTTCTAATGAATAAAAAGAATTTTTATTTGGTTTTTGAGTTAGAATGAAGAACTAATTAAGAAGTAAATCAAATAAGCACTTGTTTAAAGTCGTAAGCTCGACTCCCTATAATTTTCAACTATGCTTTTTGATGTTGGGTGCATACGAGATGCACTCATCGTGCTTTCCTATGAGGCCATGTGGCGGGAGTTGGCTCGCCTCGCTTCGTCAATCCTTGGAAATTGTAAAGATCGTGGCCTCCGGTTGTTGATGATAAAGAGGTATACCAGGCGACTCCTCGTCCAAGACCTTCAAGTAGGCGGCCAACGCCTTACCAAGTATGACGTCGCCATCATCGTCTATGTCCTTCCTCATAGGATCTCTAGCAATCTCCTCCATGGCGTATTCTTCGATAGCTTCATCCTCTAATAGCTCGAGATAACTAGCATCTTCGCACGGGAAATGCTCCTTCATCGGCTTTTGTAGATGGAATTTAATCTCAATATTTTCAATATTCATATATAACGTCCCTGGACGGATGTCGATCAACACTCTAGCTGTAGCCATGAAAGGACATCCTAGGATGATTTGAGAACTCCCCTCATCAGGCATGTCCATAATAACGAAGTCCACCTACATGATAATTCCTCCCGACACTTGCAAAATAAGGTCGCATGCGATGCCAACCATGTAGGTGACGGATTGGTCCGCCAACTGTATGCTCATTCCGATGGGTTCTAGCTCTGTTCATGTATTCAATCTCTTGTAGATGGAGAGCGGCATCAAGCTAATGCTATCCCCTAAGTCAATTAGCGCTCTATTAATGGGAATGCCGCCAATGGAGCACGTCACCGTAAAGCTTCTGGGATCGGTCAATTTCTTCGGTAGGGTGTTCTTGAGGACTGAAGTGCAACTATCCGCTAACTTCACTGCTTCTTGCTTTCTCTTCTCCGTTATTAAATCTTTCAAAACTTTTGAATAGGTGGGGATCTCTGTAAGCGCATCCATGAAAGGGATGTTCAAGTGAACACCCTTGAGAAGCTATATAAATTTAGCGTATTTCTTCTCGAGCTTTGCCATGGCTAATCTTTGCGGATAAGGAAGTGGAGGACGGCTTCCCTTTGTAAGGTCACTGGCTATGAGGAAAACACTAGAAGGGGGATTGAATAGTGTTTATACAATTTAAAATGATGATTACACCAAATTAAATTCCTAACCAACAATAAATGCGGAATGAAAATAAACCCTAAAATGAAACAATGCAAACACAATGATGTTTCAAGGGTTTGGATTACCCAAGTTAACTACCGACTTGTTCCCAGTAATCATACGTCTCTTCCACCCGGATACCACCGTATACTTAAGTTAGAACCCTAACTTGAGGTTTCCTTAAAACCCACTTGTAGCAACCCTACAAGTGAAATCGAAGTACACTCGATGTCCTTAACTCCCACAACTTGGGAGCAAGCAAAACACTCTCACAACCCGAGAGTTAATCAAATAACGAAAGTTTTGAAATATGAAATGACAACACTTACAATCACCTATGACTTGAAGTAGAACTTGAAGGAGAGAGTGTTGTGTGTTGAATGACTCTCTTGGAAGAGAGGAAAGCCCTTTCTCTTGACAACACCAAATGCCTAGAAGATTTCTCTTTGGTTCTAGGTTGGAGAGCAAGAGATTGAAAGATAGGAATTCTAAGGCTTTAGGATTTAGAGAGCTTAGATCAAGGAAGATTGAAAGCTTGAATTGTTGAGCAAATGAATAACCTCTCAATGGATAGTAGAGGCTGCATTTATAGGTTTCTCAAAATCCCTCAAATAGAATTCCCAAAACCCCATTTGAAATCCGTGGAGAAAAAGCCAACGGATAGAATTTACACACGCGACAGTCGACTGTTGAACAAAACACAGTCGACTGCTGCACTGTGTCGAAGGGTGTATGAGAATTCAAATGGTAACTTACCACGTGGACAGTCGACTGATGAAGAGAAGACAGTCAGCTGTAAATCCAACAAGCGACTGTAATTCCTTCTATATGCGACTGGCCGCAATATAGGTAAGCTGAGAAAGTCTTGGAAAATTCTGGGAAGACAGAACAGGTGACTGATGTAGAACACACAAGCGCCTGTGCCATAGGCAGGCGACTGTGAAACCAACATCAGTCGACTGTCACAAACCCTGACATTTTCCAGAGAGTTGAGTCTGCAGAGAGCTCAAACACAGACGACTATTGAAGCATTGACAGTCGACTGTAAATACAACATCAGTCGACTGGCACTAGAACTAGAAATATTTCAGAGAGCAAGTTCTATAGAGTAATCATGGATAGTCAACTGTTGAAGCATTTACAGTCGACTGTTCCTTGAACATGCGACTGTAAATACAACATTAGTCGACTGGCCAGATGAAACTGGGAATGATCTTGGGCTGAAGATAGACAGTCGACTGATTAACAAATCACAGTCGACTGTCTCTTAGACAGGCGCCTGTAAAATGTATAACAGTCGCCCGAAAGAGTTACATCTTAGAAAGCCCAAAAATCAATTGATTAAGTATGTGCATAACAGGCGACTGTAGAACAAAACACAGTCGACTATTTTTAGACAGGCGACAGTAAAACGTTCATCAGTCGACTGTGGAAATCACAACATGCACATTCTTGAGAAATATGAATTGGAGTCTAAGGAAAATTGATCTAATGATTTCCTAAGACTGAAATGAAGATGTGTGTGTGCTCCAATATAGTTCTACTTCTAAGCTACATACTAGAAGAGAAAAAGAAAATTACATTATGTAGAACTCTCTCTTCTATCCAAAGTATGAGCTTGAAGTCTTCTAGGAGCTTCAATCACCATCTTTGATCATCCAATCCACTTTTCTTGCTTTCATTGATCTTTGAGTGCCATCCATTGCTAATTGATCTTCAAGATATTCTTAGGCAATGGATTAACTGCAAATAGGTGATTAGTCACAAGTATTTATGTTTGCTCATCATTAACACCAAGTAGGGAGAAGTCTAATACTCAACATTCTCCCCCTTTTGATGATGACAAACAAACATAAACAAAAAGATAAATAATTGTGCTTAAAGAAAACTTACTCCCACTACATTGATGCCAATCAAGTTAGTCAATGAATAGTAGTGCATCTATAGATCAAATGAAGCAAATAAGTAAGATATGCATGAATGGAATGATTTTCTTGAAAGCTTGAAATTTAGGATTTTATAATCCGAGTTCATTATATCTTACTCCCCCTGAATCTAAGGCAACTTCAATCTTTGATTCAAGTTTAGAATTAGAATTTACTTAGCATATATATTATGATATGTTTATTTCTCTCCCCATATTGCATGATCCAAAAAGGTGGACGTAGAATAACAACAACAATAGTGCTAAATAATAACTAAAACAATCATGAGAGTCTAAAGATAGGATGTATATCAAATGTGATGCCAACAAATTTTCGGAGAAAAATTAATCACAAAGGGGCATCTCTAAAATATTCAAACCAAAACTCATAAAACACAAGTAATCTGTGTCGAATAAAGGAATGAGAATCCAATATCAACATTTCATGCCAAATGATAAAATTGTCTCAAATCACATCATATATATAAGATAGCATACAAAGAGACAATTTCACAATTTGCACACAATTAACATAAAGAATAAGACAATGTGTGAAATAGAATATGAAGTAAATGCATTTTCATATATATATAGATGAAAGTTTGGATCATTTATTCTTCGAATGCAGCTATAGCCGATATGTCTTAACCAGGAGTCTCCTTAAGCTGAATATCACTGCTCCAGCTCCATTCTCCCTTACTGGAGTGTGGGACCTATTTCTCAATCGATATAATAAGAAGGATTGTGTTGGAATTCTTGCTAAAACTGCGCTTGCTTCCATGGTGTGGCATATTTGGAGGCAACGAAACAACATGATTTTTGAGGGAAAAGGGGTGAGTAAAACCGCCCTATTTGGAGCTATCAATGCTGATATCCTCATTGCCTTTCGTGATATTGAGCTAGACGGGGCGTCGTCGACCATTCCATTTGAAAATTGGGGCTTCAGAAGTGACTGACCGTGCAGTCCTTCTTTTTCTATTAGTTTTTTGTACATTCTTGGCTTAGGTGTTCTTGAATGGGTGTAGCTAGTAGTGGGTGACGACGCTTGTGCCATATCCCCTATCTTTCTATAGCCTTCCAAGACCACCTTATGCCCTACTTGTATTTGTAATGTTCTGTTTTGTTTAGACTTCAATAAAGATACTCATTTACCCGTCATATATATATATATATATATATATATATATATATATATATATATATATATATATATATATATATATATATATATAAAATCCAAAGATACAGGAGTACAAAATACATCTATAACTCCATGTACATCAACAAAAGTGTGATCAAAATACAGACATCATCCATCCATCAGAACACAAAAATGGATCAAAATACATACAGACACTCAAAACTCTCAACCCAAACAAAAAAATCTAGGTCTAAGGGTGAGTGTCCATATCAGCAGCAGAGGAGGAAGCCAGCACAATCTGGAACTCACGTGCCTCTGGATCAACTTGAGAATCCTCGGGAGGAGGATGATGAGCTGCAGTAGATGAGACATCCTGAGGAGCAATAACATCAAAATGCTCCACAATCTCAGTGACGCCAGGTGGAGGAGGCTGAGAAGGCTGAAGAGGAACAAATGATCTGAAATGATCAGGGGAAGGAATTCCCTGATGCTGGAACATCAGATAGAATAACTCATATAAACCAGAAACCTTCTCGTCCAAAAGGTCACGAGAGGGTGCAGCTGATGTAGAAGGCTGATCAGCTGGAGGAATGTGGATGACGGAGCAGAAGTAGATTGCATCTTCTTAGATGCCAACTGCAGAGCCGAAGAGGACTTTGACTTCACAGAAGCCTCTAGGAGAGGGCCAAGAGGCATAGGCTTGTAAGGAGTCAAGTCAATACCAAAAGGAAGACCAAGGTAAGGAGACCTCCATAAGGGATGTGAGCGGAGGCAGTAGTTAACTCGAACTTGTCCATCCGATCAAGAAGGACACCGGCCTAGTTCACTGACATACCCAAGAAGATAGCATACATGCATCGGAGGATCTCCTGAGAGGGCTGATCAGAAGAGCCATATTCGGCAAGATGTTGGACTTCACCGCTAGGTGAACAGCCCAACCTCTAGCCGAGAACATGGAGGCCCTGACTCCAGAAGAAAGGTAGGAGGGAATCACATGGAACATGTCCTGAAGGACATTCTGGTCAAGATCACCAACATCAGAAATAGAGATGTCAGTAGGAAGGGAGCCAGTGGAGGGGATCCTAAGAATGGTCCTTAGGAGAGTAGGGTCAAGACGGATATGGGTCCCCTGAACCACAGTGTCAATCTCTCCTATGTCAACATACTCACCACGAATGCGGTTGGCATAAAATAATTTGCACAGGAAGGGATATGCAAGTGGGGAGTCGATATGAGAGTATCGAAAGAGATCACCCAAGTGGATCGACGAGAGAATCTCTGAGAGTCTCTCAGCAGTGAAGGCCTGATATATAATAAAATGCTCACGAAGGAGCTTGATCCCTAGCATGGAATGGAACTTTTCCAGACAAGCATTGTCTCGGCAAATGGGAACTAGAGGATCAGGAGGAGGCACGATAGGATTTTGGCCTTGGGGAGAATCAGAACTAGACTCGGGGTGGGAGTCAGCAGCCACCCGAGTCGGTTCGGCCTCAGCGACAGGCTCATTGATGCTAACACCAATGGGCTTACGTGGATGCTTCACGAGAGGCTCAGCTTCGAAGGAGGAAGAAGGGGGATAGGAACCCGAAGTGTCGGAGGGAGGATCAGGGTTCTTGGTGTGGGCTTTGTGGGGTCTCTTGGTTTTGGCAATGGTCGGCTTAGGGATCCTAGGGTGTCTAGGAGAAACAGCCCTTCCTTTGTTCTTGGGAGCCATTGCACAATCAAACGAACCGAAAGAACTGCACGAATGAATCAACACAAGAAAACGATACCTAATCCGAGAGGAACGACGGAGAAGGAGACAATCGACCTAGAAATCGAAGGATCGAAAGGAGTGATCGGAGACTGGAGCTACGAATCGGAGAGAAATCGACCGCAACAGTAGATTTCGAAAGGAGGAAGACGAGTGAACTGAGTCGGATGAGAGAGAAACAATCTGAGCAAATCGACGGTTTCTAAAGTTATAAGGAGGGGTCCAAAGAATCTGGGCTGTTGGATCGAAAAATCGACGGCTTAGATCAAGTTAGCGAACCGCCACAATAGTTGACACTCGACTGATGAACAGTTGTTATCGACTAGTCGTTAAGATAGAGATAAGCTTGGGTTGACAGACAGTCGACTGTTGGGTAATTCACAGTCGCTTGTCGGAGAGACAGTCGACTGTAACTCACATTTCAGTCGACTGATAGAGAATCAAAAATATGATGATAAAAACAGAGACCTCTGAAGATTTGGACAGGCGCCTGATGACCAAATTACAGTCGCCTGTCGTACAGACAGTCGACTGTAAAATTTTCATCAGTCGCCTGTGCGAAAAATACAGCCTGTTATTCTGTTATTTGAGAATATAGAGTTGGGCAGTCGAGTGTCGAAGGAATGACAGTCGTCTGTCTTGGTCCAGAAATGCACAGTGAGGTTGAAATCCAGAGGATAGAGACATCTCACCTTAGGACCTATACTCTAACATAAATATAATCAAGAAATCAATATCAAAATACTATTGATTAACATACAAAACTCGTAAATCAATCCAAACGATCAAAATCATCAAAATCTCAAATACATCTCTTAAAACAAATATATATGAAACATGTAATTTATCAAACGTAGAGAAGCAAAAATGATGATATGAGTTCAAGCATGATATAACATGAAAGTATGAACTCCTACAATTCAGATTCACACATAATCCATAATTCTCCACACAACCTCACAAATGAATCTTCTTTAAGAGGTTTAGTGAAGATGTCGGCGATTTGTTTTTGGGTTTCAATATACTCTAAGATGATGTCCTTCTTAGCTACATGATCATTAATAAAATGGTGTCTCACATCTATGTGTTTGGTATGGGAGTGATGTACCGGATTCTTGGAAAGACAAATAGCACTTTGGTTATCAACCATGATAGGGCAAGTATCACAAGTGACATCATAGTCTTTAAGAGTGTGTCTCATCCAAAGAACTTGTGCACATGCAAGACCCGTGGCAATGTATTCCGCTTCAGTCGTGGACAATGATACCGAGTTCTGTTTCTTGGAAAACCAAGAAACTAGGAAATTTCCTAGAAAATGGCAAGTGCCACTAGTACTCTTCCTATCGGATTTGCATCCGGCAAAGTCGGCATCACTATATGAGATTAACTCATAAGTGCTAGACTTATGGTAAAGTAACACATAATCTAATGAATGATTGAGGTAATGAAAAATTCGTTTAACCGCAATCAAGTGTGACTCTTTAGGTCTAGCTTGATATCTAGCACACAGGCATACGGAAAACATGATATCGGGTCTACTAGCAGTTAAGTAAAGTACGCTACCGATCATACCTCGATATAGACGAACATCTACATCTTTTCCGTTCTCATCCTTGTGTAGATGGGTTGTCATACTCATGGGGGTCCTTTTGCTTGAAGACGATTCCATCCCGAATCGCTTGATAAGCTCCCAGGTGTACTTGGTTTGATGTATGAAAGTCGCATCCTTCATTTGCCGAATTTGAAGTCCAAGGAAGTAGTTGAGCTCACCCATATGGCTCATTTCGAATTCATCCTTCATAGACTTAGAAAATTCTTGGCAAAGGTTAAAGTTAGTGTGGGTTTGCACGTGCATGAGTATTTCTCATGTGTGGGTTTGCACGTGTCTGTGGGTGTGGAGCATAAAAAGTGTCATGGGTGTCCACTTGTGAAGTAGGATATTTCCTACATGGATGAAGGTTGGTGTACATGTAAGCATGACCTCTCTTTTGGTTTCCACCCTTAGTGGGTTTCTTTCCAAAAGGAAGAGATTGTGAAGTGGTGGCTTTCTTGGTAGGTTTGCTACCAATAGTGTTTTTGGCACCACTTGTGGATGCACCGGAGGATGGCCTCACAAAATCTATAGTAACACCACTATAGGAGGTGTGGGCATTGGATGCATTCGCTTCCACAAAACCAAGTCCAACACGATGTGTGGCCGAAAATTGGTTTACTAGCAAATCATCCAATTGTCCTTTCCCTTTGTTAAATCTCATAACTCGAAAGGACATGAGCTCATATTTCTACTTTAGAGAAGAAATATTGGTATCCAAGGTGGACCCACATGCTTTAAGCTCGTGCACTTGGGTTTTAAGAGAATCATTCTCTAAACTCAATTGTGTGTTTTGTGAAGCTAGATCACTATTATCCTTAGGATACGTTTGATCTAGTTGAGATTTGAGGGAATTCGCCTCATTTCTCATTATGTCATTTTGAGAAACCAAGGAGGTTTTCTCAAGTGTAAGTGTATCAACAATGGTGTCATTGTTGATAATGCATGGAATGGATGGTTTATTAACATTCAATTTCTTTAAACTAGTATATCTAAGAATTAGAGATTAATACTTAGAAAATAGTTCTTCATTAGAAATACATAATTCATCCATTGTTACCTCGGGTTCATCGATGTCGGTATCACTCTCATCGGAGAGTGGATCTTCTCGGGCCATGAAACACATGTGGGCACTTTCACCCTTCTCATCCTCGGAGTCGCTTGAGGAATCTCCACTAGAATCATCGAACGTACCGACAAGTCATTCCTTCTTATCCTTCTTGTACTTGTCGAACTTGTGGTATTTCGGAGCCTTCCACTTCTCTTTGTTTCAGAGCATCGGGCAATCCTTCTTGATGTGCCATGCCTTGTTACACTTAAAACAAAGAGATGAAGTGTTGTTAGTGGAATCAAATTTATTCTTGGAGGGAAATTTACCTTTGCGAAAGAAGCGTTGGAACTTCTTCGCCATTTGAGCCATCTCCTCCAAGTCCATCTCATTTTCTGATTCTTCACTATCGAAGGATGAAGAATTAGCTTTGAATGCTAATGCTTTCTTCTTGGCCTCCGTAGGGTTCATCATAGCTCGAATTTTTAATCGGTTCTCCTGTCTTACTTCATAAGACATGAGAGTACCGATGAGATTTACGACTGTGTAATTCTTCATGTCGCTGACCTCCTTAATGGTGATAGCTCTTCGTTCCCATTTGGAGGTCATTCCCATTATGATCTTTCTCACCTTTTCTTATTGGGTGTAGGTTTGCCCAAGAGCTTCGAGTTCATTGGTGATGTCGGTAAAACGTCCGTACATCGTCGCTATGCTCTCACTATCCTGCATGTGAAACATATCGAAATTTTGCACAACAACATATAGCTTAGATAGTTTTACCTTATTCGTTTCCTTGTGGGTAACGACTAGATGGTTCCAAATTTAATATGCACTCTTACATGTGCATATCTTGTTAACCTCATCCGGGTCCAACGCACAATGATGTGCGTTCATTGCCTTGGCGTTGTTGACTTCGACAGACTTCTCGGAAGGCGTCCATTTGTCGAAATCCTCTTCGGAGGGTTCGACGTAGTCCTTGTGGAGGGTTCTCCAAAGAGAAGTACTCCTCGGAAACGTCTCCATCCGGCATTTCCAATAGTTGAAATTCGTGCCATTGAAACACGGAGGATGAACCGTTGATTGTCCTTCAAGACGGTGGACGCTCCATCACGGTCGTGATTATTGTACGAAGTCGGTGGAGGAACGTTGTTGTTGTTGGATGCCATAGCTATAAACTAGCGCTCCGATACCAATTGTAAGGTCACTTGCTATGAGGAAAACACTAGAAGGGGGTTGAATAGTGTTTATATAATTTAAAATGATAATTACACCAAATTAAATTCCTAACCAACAATAAATGCGAAATGAAAATAAACCCTAAAATGAAACAATGCAAACAAAATGATGTTTCAAGGGTTCGGATTACCCAAGTCAACTTCCGACTTGTTCCCGGTAATCCTACGTCCCTTCCACCTGGATACCACCGGATACTTAAGTTAGAACCCTAACTTGAGGTTTCCTTAAAACCCACTTGTAACAATCCTACAAGTGAAATCGAAGTACACTCGATGTCTTTGACTCCCACAACTTAGGAGCAAGCAAAACACTCTCACAACCCGAGAGTTAATCAAATAACGAAAGTTATGAAATATGAAATGACAACACTTACAATCACATATGCCTTGAAGTAGAACTTGAAGGAGAGTGTGCTGTGTGTTGAATGTCTCTCTTGGAAGAAAGGAAAGCCCTTTCTCTTGACAGCACCAAATGCCTAGAAGATTTCTCTTTGGTTCTAGGTTGGAGAGCAAGAGATTGAAAGATAAGAATTCTAGGGCTTTAGGATTTTGAGAGCTTAGATCAAGGAATATTAAAAGATTGAATGGTTGAGCAAATGAGTAACCTCTCAATGGAATAGTAGAGGCTGCCTTTTATAGGTTTCTCAAAATCCCTCAAACAAAATCCCCAAAACCCCATTGAAATCCGTGGAGAAAAAGCCAACGGATAGAATTTACACACGCGACAGTCGACTGTTGAACAAAACACAGTCGATCGCTGCACTGTGTCAGAGGGTGGGTGAGAATTCAAACGGTAACTTACCACGTGGACAGTCGACTGATGAAGAGAAGACAGTCGACTGTAAATCCAACAGGCGACTGTAATTCCTTCTACAGGCGACTGGCCATAATATGTGTAAGCTGAG
>JAULAV010005221.1:0-24995 GCA_030789695.1 Scilla litardierei | reverse complement strand
CGATAAGACCATTGTGTCTTTGTATTCACTATGGATTAGTAACGATGAACTCGTAATCGTTTGACTTGGTGAAGTCAGAAACAAGACGCAGGTGCTCGTTAGAGAATGAGTCCACTGAACGAATCATAAAAGGTTATCATTTGGTTAAACTTAATTTAAAATGTCAATGATAACTTTTAGTGATGATAGGCAAGCTGGTCCTATGACTTGAGGACATTGAACAAACCTGCATGTGAATGGTGTCACTTAGATCATTTTCCTAGCTTCAAGACTTTTCTTGTCGAAAGGATCTTGGTTGGGTAGCATTTGAAGCGTGTGAGGGGAGTTGTGTCTAAGAAAGGATTCGTCTCTCTCATTAAGGAGAGTTAGTGTTGTATGTGTTGGTTCGGTGCTTTAGTGAAAATCTTTGATCAAAGTATGTTGAAAGAAGTTCAACATGTATTTAACTAAATACCGATGTAACTGACCGGTTTCAAGTTGGTGGGGTTGACATGTTACCATACCCTAAACTTGAATAAACAACATAGTCTTGACGAAAGGATTAAAACTGCGGTATTCATCACGGATACAGTCTTGGTAGTCCCGACGATTTTGTCAATGGGTTAAACCACATAATTATGATGCCGAAACATGGACGACAACTACTGCTCGTGGTCACTGCCGTCTAGGGTCACGAACCCGAACCTGTAGTAGGGTCAGGCTGTAGGGTCTCACAAAGAGTGTGGTCTTACGTCTAGTAAAAGAAAAGAGAATAATGCATGATGATGCATGAGAACTGATACTGCAAGGAAGTTGCAGATCGTTTGTACTCGGGATAAATGATCCTGAGTGCAAGTGGGAGATGTTGAGGGATGGTGCCCTCAGATCATTTGTATACGATACAATAAATAAATGGGATATTATATGCTTAGGAATGTTGTGGACATTCTAAGAAGAGCATAGGAAGAAACCGCACCTGAATCGGAGATCGAATGAGCAAGTTATGCTCAAAAGAGTTTTTTTTTGTAATTAGTGGGATTACATGGTTCTTTTTGTAAAAGAACAGAGAGAAAAAAAAAACCCCCCTCCTTCTGGTACGCTGACGCGGGGCCCGCTGACGTCAGCGCGCGTCAGCGCGCTGACGTCAGCGCGCTGACCCGCGTCAGCGCTGCTGAGTGAGGGCGGGGCCCGCACTCGCGACAAGCAGCCCGCGTCGCTGAGTGCGGGCCCCCGCCCGCACTCGCGAGATGCCGCCCGTGATCAGTGCGGGCGGCGCTGGCAAATTGGAGCGCGCCACGTGGCGTGCTCCGGGTGCGCCACGTGGCGCCTGGGGGGGGTGTTTTTCCCGAGAACGCGATACAGATCGCAGTTCTTCAATTGTTTCGAAAATCAGATTTTAAAACTCAAGTTTGAAGGGTCAAACGAAGTCCAAATGAGGTGCCGTTTCTTCCTATGCGTTCGTCTCATCGAGCACTCCGATTTACATATATGATGTGTACGTTTTGCTTGAGAAACGAATTATCTATGGCTCTTTATAGTTTTGAACTATAAGATTCCATTCCCAATTTTAGTCCCACATCGATTGTTTCAATTGAGGAGCTCCTCACTCCCCCTATAAATAGTGGGGTGGTCTCATCATTGAAACTTGCACCAGCCGATGATCAAGGCAGTTCAAATTAAGAACAAGCATTGATCTGGAAGCTAAATTAAAAGTTCTCGTTCTCATTCTTTGTTCCGGTCGAGCCCTAGCAAGGCATCGGAGGAACTCAGATCGGATCTGAAGTCTAGGCGTTGGATCCATTCAAGTGAAACTTTCTGGAGCAAGTGGTTGGCTCGACGACAAGAAGTTGCTGGGATCGGCGCAAGCAGTTGCTGGGATCGGAGCGGCTTATGCGGGAATGGCAATTGATTGCCTTCGGTAACACTTTTGCTGCAAGGCAAGAGTTACGGGTATGTTGAGTTTCCTCAACCTTAGTTTAAATTTTTGTGCATTATTTTAATTGCAGTAGCTAATGTAGTTAATTAGATAGTAGTATCCTTAGGGGTTGGTCTGGACCCAACCCCGGGATAGTAGCGTTTTCTTGGCTCGGGTTTTATGAAGATAGGGCTAGTTTATATAAAGTGTTTATATAAAGTTTTTCTTCTTTATTTTTCAGCTTCCGCTACGTTAAATTTTGTGCAAGGTTGTCCGGCCTTCGCTCTCAAGTAGGGCGAAGGACGAACAATGCACTAGTCGAAAGTAAGCCCCGGATCTAATAAAACCCAACACCCCCATCATGGCAAAATTGTATAACACTACCAATCTCATGATCAGACATCTCCTCACAATTTGGTCTCCACAATAGTTAAAGAGGTAGGAGGGATCATCAAAATAGAAAGATTTTACCTCATGGTTGGAATGTTTAAATCAAGGGAGGACCAATGTTGTGGAGTTCTACCTGTCACCATTTAATTGACTATGTCTACATACCATGATAGAGTAGAGATGGTGAAAAGTTTCTCATCTGGAAAGGAATCTCTCAATGGTATATATGATGACTTTATACCAACCGTCAATCTCGAAAGATGATCCGCTACATGATTTTTCCCTCCTTTCTTGTTCCTAATCGCAATGTCGAACTCATGCGAAAGAAGAATCCATCGTATAAGTCTCGGCTTTGCATCCTTTTTAGATAAAAGATATTTGAGTACAGAGTGGTCCGTAAAGACGACTATAGGCGACTCCCATATGTAGCTCCTGAACTTGTCTAATACACATATCACTGCAAGTAATTCTCTGTCGTCGTCTAATTCCTTTGAGCTTCATTTAAAGTCTTACTTGTGTAGTAAATTACATAAGAAACTTTTTCTTTCTTTTGGCAAAGCACCGCCCATACTACATAATCACTCACATCACACATGATTTTGAAAGGAAGCGTCCAATCTGGAACCTGTAAAATAGGCAATGAAACATGTAAGGATTTTAATTTCTCAATAGAATCTTAACACTCTTGTGTCCAAATAAAATTTGCATTTGAAATCAATAAATTGCAAAGAGGGCGAGAGATAGCACTGAAATCATTTATGAAGCGTCTATAAAATCATGCATAACCCAAGAAGGAACGAATATCCATGACGCTTTTTGGTTTTGGTAAATTTTCTATAACCTTAACTTTTGCCATGTCTACCGGAATACTTGCTTTAGAAATTAGATGACCAAGTACCAAACCTTTGGTAGTCATGAAGTGGCACTTTTTTCCAATTGAGTAGCAAGTTTTTCTCCTGACACCTGCAGACAAGGGCCAAGTTAGACCAATAATTTTCAAAAGAAGTGACACATACAGAAAAGGCGTCAATAATTCTTCAACTATCCTTTCAACCATATCACTAAATATACTCAACATGCAACGTTGAAAGGTAGCAGGTGCATTGCATAGTTCAAATGGCATCCTCCTAAATGCGAAAATTCCACAGGGACAAGTGAAGGTGATCTTCTCTTGGTCCTTTGGAGCTATCTCTATCTGATAATAACCGAAATCACCATCTAGAAAACAATAATATTCATTACCGGCCACACTCTAAAATTTGATCTTGGAAAGGCAAATAAAAGTGGTCTTTTCTTGTTTTTAAATTTAGCTTTCTATATTCAATGCACATTCTCCATCCAGTGGTGGTTTGCAAAGGTATAAGTTCATTATTTTCATTTTCCACCACAGTCAAACTTGATTTTTTTGGCACAACTTGGGTTGGACTGACCCACTTACTATCAAAAATTGGGTAAATAATACGCGCATCAAGCAATTTAAGAACATATCCCTTTACCACTTCTTTTAATGTCGGGTTCAACCGACGTTGCATTTCATACGTGGGATTGGCATCATTCTCGAGATAAATGTACTGTATACACGTTAAGGGATTTATACCTTTGATGTATGCTATAGACCATCCAATGGCCCCTTTAAGTTTCCTAAGTACATCAAGCAATGCATGTTCCTGTTCAATCATAAGTTTGGAGGATATTACCACAGGGAAAGTCACATCTCTTCCAAGGAAAGCATATTTTTGATAGTCTAGCAATGGCTTTAGCTTAAGTTTTGGATGATCATTCTCTGAAAGCAATTGTGGTGGCAATTCAACTGGCAATGGTTCAAATTTTGGTGCCCATGTTTCCATTGGTCTCTCATGATTTTCCTGCACAAAATATGTTTCGTTAATATCATCAAAATTATAATCAATATAATTATAAATGCACTCATACTCAGCCTCAAAGTATTCTTCAACCAAATTATTAATCAAGCATATCTCTTCAATACTTTCAACATCCACTGGCAACTTACATGATTTAAAAATATTAAGTTCAAGTTTCATGTTACCAAATATTATTTTTAATTGTCCATCCCTACAATTGATCACTATGTTGAATGTAGCTAAGAACGGACATCCCAAAATAATAGGAGTGGTGTTACCAGAATGCTGTCCATGTATGTCTAGAACAATGAAATCCATTGGGTAATAGAAATTTTCCACCTGGACCAAAACATCTTCCACACAACCCCTTTGGAACTTTCATTGACCTGTTCGCCAACTGTAAAACTATGGACATTGGTCTCAGCTCCCTCAGACCTAATTGCAAGACAACAGAGTAAGGTAATATATTCACACTAGAACCCAAATCAAGCAAAGCATTTCCAAAGCTCTTAGTTCATATAGTGCATGGAATAGTGGGAGAACCTTGATTTTTATTTGGTTGGAGTGTTATGTTGTACTATGGCACTTACCTGTTATGTAAGGAACGCTTTCTTTTTCACATTAAGAGTCTGTTTCACAGTGCATAAGGCCTTCAAAAATTTAGCATAGGCATGCACTTGGTTGATCGCATCAAGTAAATGGAATATTAATTTTTACATGTTTGAAGATGTTCCTAATTTCTGCCTGATACTTATCTTTTGATGGCGATGTAAGTCTTTGTGGAAACGGTGTTGGAGGTGTATATGGTTCAGGCTCTTTTTCTTTGACATCCTCCTCATTTTCTGAGCTTTTCTCCTCATCTTGCAACTTTTGTAGAACTTACTCGTCACATTTCTCCTCCACTATTTGTTCATGCCTAGGCAGTTCTGGCTTTTCTATTTCTCTCCTGATATGCAAAGTGATTACCGCTTGGCATGGTTTAACGTTCTCACCTGAAAAAGAAGAAGAATTTATATTAAGATTTGCAATATGTTGAGTTGGTAATGTATATATTTTTAAAGATGTTGTAAGTTTAGAAAAGTTTTCATTAAGCTGCTGAAACTGTTGATGAAGTTGTTAATTTTGTTGATTTTGCATTTGCATCATTTTTAAAGTACGGCGGTGATATCATTGCTCTGCTCCTTCTTCCCTTGAAAATTTGCATGATTCGGATGGTAGTAATGAGTGGTCATTTGTTGCACTTGCTGTTGTGGAGCCCATCTCAAATTAGGATGATGTTTCTAATTGGGATGGTAAGTTTTCGAATTAACCCCTTGATTTGACACCCAATTTACTTCAGTTTGAGGGTTTCTATAGTCTATTTAATAGCAGTGTTTGTGGGGCAAACTAAGGTGTCATCAGCTAGCTTCTCACATTTGGTGGAATTGACGTGTGTGTATATTTTATATATTCACGCACGTCTTCTTTGTGTTTTTCCGTTATTTTCCGCCGTCCCGTATCCATTTTCTCCTGTTTTCTAGTTTTCTTTCACTTTTCTATGCTTTTGTGTGTTTGTAGGAGATTTCCAGTGTACGGGACATATAACGAAGATATCATAAGTCCTCGGAGCAACAGGAGGAGTCACGCGCGATCCAGGGGGCCAAACGACGAAGATTGCCATCTTTCAGCCCCCACCCGATCGGTTAGACACAGCCAACCGACCGGGTGATGCACGCGTTTCCAACCGGACTGAAGCTGAAGCGAAGTACAAGGTCAACCGACCGATTCACCGACCGGTTCATCCCAACAGAGATCTCGGGAAATTAGAGCTGAATTCCAACCGATCGGGTGACCTTCACCTGATCGGTTCATCTGTAGCGAAGTTTACGAACGACGACCCAGAGAACTCACCTGACGGCCCGCTGACCGTGCCAAGTCGACTGAAGTCTCTGTTCTTTTGGGCGATAATTTCAACCGATCGGTTCACCTGATGACCGCATCCCTTCAAACGACGACCCGCTTGCGCCAACCGGTCGGGTCAAGCGAGCGGGTGAAATTTCTGAAGCTCATAGCCGAAGCACGTAGCAGCTCACCCGATCGGTTGATTCTTCAACCGATCGGGTGAAGTAGATTTCTATATATAGCTGCCTAGGTTTTCAAAAACGAGAGCTTTGCGTTTTTTCTGTCTTTTTCTCTATTTGTGACGGCTGGAATTTTATTGTTAGCTGTAAGTTCTCTGATCTTTGTCAAACTTTAATATAGTCTTAATTGCATTGCTACTACCGTGTTTCAATTGCCTGATCATGATTTTTACGGTTGATTTTCTTTTAGATTGCTTTTTAGCTATAATGTGTGAGTAGTTCCCAAATCTGAGATTTTGGTGGAAACCCCTTCGTGGGTTCTCCCTGATGCGTCCATAAGACTAGGATTTCGATAGGGATTAGGAATTTAGAGGTTACATGTGGTGTTTCATTGTCATCGGTGGGAAAAAGACCGCCTTTGACCATAGGGCCAAGGGGGAATAATCTTGGCGGTTGACTCCCTAGCCATAGCTCACGCCCTTAGCGTAGACATCGAATCCTAGCGCACGGGAGCGACAGGGCGAGATGTTGGGAGTTATCGTTGCGAGCTTAGTGCTCCCAGAGTCGGTCAGTGTTAATGGACATGGGAATGCCCACTGACCGAACCCGGGTAGTCCGGCGTATCATCTTGGGCACCGATCGGAATATCGGGCCCATGGGACGCTAGTATCACTCTTAGAGGCAATGTCTCACCACTAAACCCTAATTTCGATCGTATTCCTATCCGCCGGTTGTAATAGTGAGAACACATGATAGGGTGGAAACCGAAGTCCTAGGTTTCCCTTTATATTGTTTAATCCTCCGTATTTACATTCCGTGACAAACCATCTATCGATCGGGCTAGCTCACCTGTAGGGTGAATTAGTTCCTCTTAGAAACAAGCACAACCACGCCTCCTTGTGTTTGACCACCAAGCCACACTACAACACCGTGCGCTTGCGGTACAAATATTTTAAATCTGGTATCCTCCAATCCAACTGCACTCTGTTACGAGATCGAAAAGCCGGGGGACGTCAAGCTTTATGGTGCCGTTGCCGGGGAGGCAACGTGCTTGTTAATTTTAGGACCTTCGAACCCTTGAGTCTAGTTCGTATCCCTACCTCGCGATAACTTTCGCATTCTACACTTTTTGATTTTACTTGGACATATTGTAAATATTAGTTGTATAGAATTGGTAGACTGAGTCGCCATGCTGCCATCGCTACTCCTCACCTCCCATTCATGCAACCCGTCCTTTTGACGTGTTTTCTATCCGTGCAGTTCTCTCTCTTCTTTTCTTACAGGTTTCCTGCTCCACGACAAGGATGTTGTGTGCCGTTTCGGGGGATATCTGGGATCATTCACACCACGTCTGCTGTTTGGCACAGAGTTTGACAAGAACCATAAGTGCTTTGAACATCTTATCCCTTCTGTCTGCTGCTGTGGAAAATCAGAGGAGGTATCATGATATGCAGCAGCATCCAGTCACGACAACTCTCCTTCCTCCAGATGAAGTGGCGTATATTGACGTACCCAGCTCCGAATTCAGTGGGGAAGAATTGTTCACCTTCGGGGAGTTTTGTTAGGAGAACTATCAGGCAGAGTCTGTCAAGTAAGTTGAACAGGAACCGATCTATTCCTTACAGACTTCTATAGAGCATCCTAGATCTTGGGACAGTGGGGAGGCTGAAAGCAATGGTGAGGAACCATCGATTGTTGAAACCTGTTTTCGCGTTGAGGCCTTCTACCCATATCATCATCATTTACCTGAGAAAGACCCAAAGCTCTCCCAACCTATCCCCAATTTGCCTTGCGAAGCTTCGTCTTGCGAAACCACGGGTGGAAGTGAAATTCCAGATGCTGGCTTTCAGGAGACCCAGGAAGGAGTCCTTTCACTGGAGGATACTCAGCTTGAGAAATACGCGTCAGGACCCCAAGAGGTTGAGATGAAAGAGTTACCTCCGGGACTGAAGTATGAATATTTGGGGGAGAATTGACGCTACCTGTCATAGTGAACTCCGCGCTGCCTAAAGACCAGATGACCATACTACTTGGTGTTTTAAAGAGGTTTAAAAATGTTTTCAGGTATGCAATCGAAGATTTGAAAGGAGTGAGCTTGGGGCTTTGCTCACATAGGATACTGCTTGAAGACGAGCAAGCCTCCTCAATTGAGCCACAACGAAGACTAAACCCCAACATGATGGAGGTGGTCAAGAAGGAGATTATTAGACTCCTACATGCCGGGATCATATATCCTATCTCTGACAGTTACTGGGTCAGCCCGGTGCACGTTGTACCCAAGAAGGGAGGAATGACGGTAATTCGCAACGAGAAAAACGAGCTCATACCCACCAGGACCGTCACGGGGTACCGGATGTGCATTGACTACCGTAGACTGAACAAGGCCACAAGTAAAGATCACTATCCTCTTCCTTTCATTGATCAGATGCTCGAGAGGCTAGCGAAGCATAACTACTTCTACTTCATGGATGGATACTCCGGCTTTCTCCAAATCCCCATCCATAATGACGACCAGGAGAAGACGACTTTTACTTGTCCTTTTGGGACGTATGCCTACAGGAGAATGCCGTTTGGGCTTTGCAACGCCCGGGCTACATTTCAGAGATTAATGTCCGCAATCTTCTCTGACTACTCCCAGGATAAATGGAGGTCTTCATGGACGACTTCTCCGTCTACGGAACAAAGTTTGACTCATGCCTCCGCAATCTTACTAAAGTCCTGGAGAGGTGTCAAGATAAAGGTCTAGTTCTGAACTGGGAGAAATTCCACGTCATGGTCCAAGAAGGAGTTGCACTGGGACACGTCATTTCTTCAAGGGGGATCGAGGTAGACAAGGCAAAAGTAGAGGTGATCGAAAAGCTTTCGCCTCCACTTAATCTACGAGGGGTCCGGGGGTTTTTAGGGCACACGAGATTCTACCGCCGCTTCATAAAGGACTTCTCCAAGATCTACAGGCCGTTGACTCAACTCCTTGTGAAGGACGCACCTTTCGTCTTCAACGATGAGTGTATGGAAGCCTTCCGCCTTCTGAAGCAAGCCTTGATTTCGGCACCCGTGATTCAGCCACCGGACTGGAGTTTGCCATTCAAATTAATGTGCGATGCTAGTGATTATGCAGTTGGGGCCGTCTTGGGGCAGAGGAAGGATAAAAATCTACATGTTATATACTATACGAGCAAGACCCTTGACGTTGCCCAAAGAAATTATACGACCACGGAGAAAGAATTGCTAGCAGTCATCTATGCCATGGACAAGTTCCGGCAGTATCTCGTTGGCGCCAACACACGGATCACGCGGCTCTCAAATACCTATTGAGCAAGAAGAAGGCTAAGCCGCGTCTCATTTGGTGGATTCTCCTCCTCCAGGAATTCGACCTGGAGATCAAAGACAAGAAGGGGGCGGAGAATGTCGTTGCCCATCACTTGTCCAGAATGCCTACTCTCGATTTGAATGCTACCCCAGTTGACGACTCGCTTCCTGACGAGCATCTCTTTTCCTTCTCTTCCGCTTGGACTCCTTGGTACGCCGACATCGCAAATTATCTGACATGTGCCATCGTCCCCCACAACGTGAGCTATAAGAAGAAGAAGAAATTCTTTCACGAGGTCCGTAAATTTTATTGGGACGACCCTCATTTGTATAAGACCTGTAATGATGGGGTGATACCGAGGTGCATTCCTGAAACTGAAGCGACCTCCATAATTTCCCATTGCCATGATCAACAATGTGGAGGACATGCGAGCGCTTATAAGACGACGACGAAAATCCTCCAGAGTGGATTCTATTGGCCGACCCTCTTTAAGGACACCCACGCTTATGTCCAAGCTTGCGACAAATGCCAAAGGACGGGAAACATCTCCAAGAGGAACGAGATGCCTCAGCACTACATTTTAGATGTCGATGTCTTCGATGTGTGGGGAGTCGACTTCATGGTACCGTTCCCCTCGTCCTCTGGAAATCCGTATATCTTGGTAGCCGCGGACTACGTGTCGAAGTGGGTAAAAGCGATAGCCAGTCCTACTAATGATTCCCGGGTGGTCACCAAGTTCTTTAAAAACAACATCTTCCCACGGTTCGGCGTGCCTCGAGTTTTAGTCAGTGACGGAGGGAGCCACTTTATAGAGAAGAAATTCGAAGCTCTCTTGAAGAAGTACATGGTACAACACCGAATCGGACATGCCTATCACCCGCAGACTAGCGGCCAAGTGGAAGTTTCTAACAGGGAGATCAAGAGCATACTGGAGAAGACGGTGACCAACTCTAGGAAGGATTGGTCATCAAAACTTTCTGACGCGCTCTGGGCTTATAGGACAGCGTTCAAGACTCCAATCGACACAACTCCCTACCGGCTTGTCTACGGGAAGGCATGCCATCTACCCATGGAATTGGAACACAAGGCGTTTTGGGCAATCAAGAACCTAAATTTTGACGCCAAGGAGGTTGGAGGCCACCGACAGCTACAACTTAACGAACTCGATGAAATCCGGCTCAATGCTTACGAAAATGCCCGGATCTACAAGGAGAAGTTGAAGCGGTGACACGATAGGCACATCCTGAAGAGGGAATTCAAGGAAGGAGACTTAGTTCTCCTATTCAACTCGAGGTTGAAGCTTTTCCTTTGAAAGCTCAAGTCGAGGTGGTCGGGACCCTTCCGCGTCACCAAGGTCTTCCCGCACGACGCTATTGAGATAATGGGAAGAGATGAACCGTTCAAAGTCAACGGGCAGCACCTAAAACATTATGCTGTAGGAGAACCAGCATTCTCTCCGGTCGGAATCTCAACGACCTATGACTCGTCTTCAAACCCTCCGGATCCGAATTGACCACTAAATGAGGCGTCGAGCAAACGACGTTAAACAAAAGCGCTTCATGGGAGGCAACCCATGTTCTAAACACTCACATTTATTTTTAGGATTATTTTTAGGTTTATTTTTCTTATTTTGTTGAATAAATTCAGCAACGGGAACTTGCGTCGAGAGACTTAGGCTGTTTGTGGACTTTTACAGGAAACAAGCCCCCAACTGATTGGTTGAGATCTCAACCGATCGGGTGGGACGTATCAGAAAAAAGCCCTATATCTGTTCTTTAGCGAACCGGTCGGGTGGAGCAAACCGAGACCGGGTGGCAGATCATGTGAGAAGAGCTGAACTCTCAGATTTTTGGGATTTAGATCAACCGATCGGTTGATAGAGGCAGTGGTCGTGTGGCCGTCCAGGTGAAAAGCACAGTGATCTCGGGAAAGTTTGGGATGCGGTCAACCGATCGGGTGAAAACTCACCCGATCGGTTCACCTGTAGCTGTTGACCGACAGAAGATTTTCAAAACTTACCCAACCGATCGGGTGAATTCTCACCCGATCGGTTCACTTTCGCCCCTATACATACTCCCCCTCACCCGGCCGTATTCACCCGACCCCCCCCCCCCACATTTTCGTTCGCACGTCCCCCCTTTCTCCATCTTCCAAATTGATCTCCTCCAGTAACCCCTCCACCCCTAAATCCACACACTCACTCATTCCCATACTCCCCCACCATCAACACCCTTCCCATCAACAACATTCACTCGCCAAACGTCCAAACCCTAACCCTAGCCCCCAAATTTTTGAAAATTTCAATTCTTGTCGGATCATCGAGTGGTGGCTTTCCAAATCGCTTCCTCATACCGCGTGGGATCTTTCGGATGCTTGATCTTACAACATTGATGGGTAACCTCTTTCCACTCTTCAAATTTCTTTCAATTCTATGCAAAGTCTTAAATCTGTGACTACACACTTCATCTGCTTCTTCATCTTCATAGACACCGTATCCCACTTTATCATTCTTCCCCCATGCCGTCACGATGTCTAGGAAGGGAAAGGAGATTGCCTCATCGTCACGCAGACATCCCCTATACGGCCATTTTCCCCTTCTTTCCTTGGCATCAACCCTTCTTCTGAAGAGCAATCCGATCGTTTGCAAGCTCTTCTTCATTGCCTAATGCGACCTACTCTTTTCACCGATTCCCCCACTCTCGAATCTCTTGGACTCTTTAAGGGCATCCATGCACTTTATCGCTTCATAGGTTGCGATTACCTTCTACATACCCATGCGCACACACACCGGAATCTCACACTCTAGTTCCTCAGTTCTCTGGAAGTGTCCGAGTATGGTTTCACCTTCTGCGCCTTCAATGGCAATTTTCCATGATTTTTCACGAGCTTAACAATATTCTGAATTTCCCCCACCCGGATCGTCATGTTGAATGTTCAACTCACGATCAGTCTGATATCTTTTCTTACTTTCGTGACGATGGTGTTTGGCAACGATTCACTCGGTATGCCACTTTTCCCTCGGTAGCTCTCGCCTCCTACATCATACATCCGTGCTACCGCTTCGCCCATTGCTTCCTTGCCAACACCATTTTCTCCAGCGTGGATGTTTCCACGGTGTCCCGGGATGAGCTCCTTTTTCTTTACGCAATGTCCCACGACAGGATTCATGGTCATATCCCATTATCCATAAACACCGCCCATTGGATCATCCACGAGATCTTATCTGTTAGCCGCGCAACCTCTGGATCTATCTGCTGCGGAGGGATGATTACTCTTATTGTCAGCTGTGTCTTGAGGCTGCCGACCCACCTCCCTATTCTATCGGGACGTAGCCGTATCGATCGCGTCTACTTGATCGAGATCGGTATGCTAACTCCCTTTGGTGAAGAGCGTGCAGTCTACCTCTACAGTCCTGCCAACACTCCTTTTGCCATCCTCCCACCCTCATCTCCGAAGCGCCTCCCCATACGCATTTCACATCTACCATGGGAGTTCTACCCGGATCCTTGGTACGCCACATTTGTACACTTTCCACCCTTGGATCCTCCCGATTGGCACCCGAGTGTCGGTTCACCCGTGCCATTATTATCCACCACGATCCACCGATAAATTTTGATCCTCCGGTGATCCAGCCTGTTGCTCCTCCCTCTCATATTCGCACACCCTCTCCTTCGTCCTCAGAGGATTCCTTCTACCATTATTCACCACCCTCCTCGCCATCTCCCTACCATTCTACCGAAAGCGACTCCGATTGACTACCCCCTAGCATATTTCTGCATCGTCATGAGCATATCATATTGCTAGCTTTATCATGTCCAGCTTGGGGGAAGTCGACTTTTGTGTGTGTTTTGTCGTGTTTTTTCTGTGTGTTGTGTTTGTCTATATATGTCGTGTAGTGTGATTTTCTATCGTTTATTTTCTGTATTTCTTTTTCCTCCTTCTTTATTTTTCAGTTTCGTATGTGTGTTTTCCTCGTTTTTCATTTCTCTTTGTGTCGGTGCGTATTCCCCCCATTTTCATTACCCTCCCGTATTTACTTTTATTGCATTGAGGGCAATGCCAGTTTCAGTTTGGGGGAGTCGCACTTCGTGCGTCGTTTTGTGTCTTTTTCTTCGTTTTTGAGTCGTTTTCACCGTGTTTTTCTTTTTCTTTCTTTCCTTTTTCTCCTCTCTCTCCTACAGATGACCCCAAATGATGAATCACCATAGAATCACACACACACCTAGCATGGCTTCGACAATCACATTCACTAACCCTAAGAAGCTGAGTCCTCTTGCATTTCATGCATCGTGGGTCCATTCTGCTTTTATGTGAGTCGTGTGTCGTGTCTAGCTTAATGTGTGCTTCTACTTTGTGATTTTGATTTATATACCTGTCCTGGAATGACCCCTAGATTATCATGTTTCGATTTGAATATGCGGTATTTGCTTCTCCTGTCTGCTTCTATATGCATGCTACATTTATATTGTATATTTCGTTTCGCATGTGTCGGGATTCCACAGTTAGGACTAGGATAACCAATTTAGCATGTGCTCTGATTAGCGAAGAAAATCTCCCTTGCCCAAGTGTCTAGAATCCGATTTTTTTTATTTTACTTGGTGCAAATCCCCTCGTCATGTACCTTTCTCCCACTTGGGAGAGTACACACATGTATATACCCCAAAATCCAAAAATCCAAAAAAGAGAGAAAAGAAAAAACCCAAAAAAAGAAAAGAAAATAATATATATATATATATGTATAGCCAAAAACAAAAAATATACATATATCCAAAACCCAAAATAATTTCCGTGTGAATATTTTCCTACCTACCGAGAATAAAGGGAAGGCGAGAATTTGCACCGAGTGTTCTTCTCCACATCATCTCAACCCCATCGTTTTTGAAAACACTTGGAATATGGACCTTCTAGCTATTATCTAGGTGATAGTGAGGTGATTTCCTAGTCCCTAGTTGTGGAGTCCCTAACGCATGATACGATTCGATTCTTACTCTGTTCTATTGCATGCTTGAGCTATCTATTCACCGCTTATTTCAAATCGAATCTATATTTGGGTCTTTTCTTGGATTTATGTATATGGAGCTCTATTGCACATTGTAGATAGTTACACCGTCTGCTAGCACGTGACCACACTCACTTGCGCTTCACCGCATGGGCCCACGACACTCGTTTGGACTCTTTTTCCTTGGTTTAGTGTTGTGATTTGTCGCTTGCTTGCTTGGTGCGGCGTTGTTGATTTTGTTGGCCCTGACGGGCGATTTAGGATTTAGATTTCTCTTTTTCTCTCTTTCTCTCTATTTTCTCCCTCCGAGCTCCTACTCTCACTCGTCTTCCTCGAGGACGAGGAAGGGTTCAGCTTGGGGAATTTTGACGTGTGTGTATATTTTATATATTCATGCACGTCTTCTTTGTGTTTTTCCGTTATTTTCCACCGTCCCGTATCCATTTTCTCGTGTTTTCTAGTTTTCTTTCACTTTTCTGTGCTCTCGTGTGTTTGCAAGAGATTTCCAGCGTAGGGGACACATAACGAAGATATCATAAGTCCCCGGAGCAACGGGAGGAGTCACACGCGATTCAGGGGGCCAAACGACGAAGATTGCCATCTTTCAGCCCCCACCCGATCGGTTGGACACAGCCAACCGACCGGATGATGCACGCGTTTCCAACCGGACTGAAGCTGAATCGAAGTGCAAGGTCAACCGACCGGTTCGCTGACCGGTTTATCCCAACAGAGTTCTCAGGAAATTGGAGCTGAATTCCAACCGATCGGGTGACATTCACCCGATCGGTTCATATGTAGCGAATTTTACGAACGACGACCCGGAGAGCTCACCCGATGGCCCGCTGACCGTGCCAAGTCGACTGAAGTCTCTGTTCTTTTGGGCAATAATTCCAACCGATCGGTTGATAACTCAACCGATCGGTTCACCTGATGACCGCATCCCTTCAAACGACGACCCGCTTGCGCCAACCAGTCGGGTCAAGCAAGCAGGTGAAATTTCTGAAGCTTGCAGCCGAAGCACGAGCAGCTCACCCGATCGGTTGAAGAATCAACCGATCGAATGAAGTCGATTTCTATATATAGCTGCCTAGGTTTTCAGAAACGAGAGCTTTGCATTTTTTCTGTCTTTTTCTCTATTTGTGACGGCTGGAATTTTATTGTTATCTGTAAGTTCTCTGATCTTTGTCAAACTTTAATATAGTCTTAATTGCATTGCTACTACCGTGTTTCAATTGCCTGATCATGATTTTTACGGTTGATTTTCATTTAGATTGCTTTTTAGCTATAATGTGTGAGTAGTTCCCAAATCTGGGATTTTGGTGGAAACCCCATCGTGGGTTCTCCCTGATGCATCCATAGGACTAGGATTTCGATAGGAATTAGGAATTTAGAGGTTATGTGGGGTGTTTCATTGTCATCGGCGGGAAAAAGACCGCCTTTGACCGTTGGGCCAAGGGGGAATAATCTTGTCGGTTGACTCCCTAGCCATAGCTCACGCCCTTAGCATAGACATCGAATCCTAGCGCGCGGGAGCTGCAGGATGAGATGTTGGGAGTTATCGTTGTGAGCTTAGTGCTCCCGGAGTCAGTCAGTGTTAATGGACATGGGAATGCCCACTGACCGAACCCGGGTAGTCCGGCGTATCATCGTATGCACCGACCGAAATATCGGGCCCATGGGACGTTGATATCACTCTTAGAGGCAACGTCTCACCACTAAACCCTAATTCCGATCATATTCCTATCCGCCGGTCGTAATAGTGAGAACACATGATAGGGTGGAAACCGCAGTCCTAGGTTTCCCTTTGTAATGTTTAATCCTCCGTATTTACATTTCGTGACAAACCATCTATCGATCGGGCTAGCTCACCTGTAGGGTGAATTGGTTCCTCATAGAAACAAGCACAACCACGCCTCCTTGTGTTCGACGCCCAAGCCACACTACAACACCGTGCACTTGCGGTACAAATATTTTAAATCTGGTATCCCCCAATCCAACTGTACTCTGTTACGAGATCGAAAAGCCGGGGGACGTCAGGAATATGGCTCAACCTCCACATCTTTCACAGCTCTCAAATCAAGGCCTTGTATCCTCTGCGTCAATAATGCATTCACCTGTGCGTTTAATGCATCATCTAGATTTAATGAGTGCATGCCACCCATTGATGATTGAATTGGCTCTGAAACTCTGAACATATTGCTTTGTATGCAGCTGCAGTCCTTCATAGAAGAATCCAATAGTACAACCCTAGTCATATCCATGGTGTGGGCAAGCAATCAAAAGGTCATTGAATCTTTCCCATGATCGGTCATATGTTTTATTATCTTTCTGCGAAAAAGACATAATTTACCGCTTCAATGCTTGAGTCATATGCCAAGAAAAGAATTTTTTAGGAATTTGGTTTGCAATTGTAACCAAGTAGAAATAGATCTAGGCTACAATGCATTAAACCAAAGTTTCTCTTTATCTTTCAAAGAGAGTGGAAATAATTTTATATAAACAAAATCAGGACTAATTTATCCATCCAACTATATCAATCATACTTCCTCAAATGTTCTGATATGCAAGTAAGGATTATCGTTCTCTATACCATGGTAAGATGGTATGAATTGGCCCTGGTTTCAAATTAAAATTATGAGCATTAGCAGGTAGAATTATGCATGAGTCAGAAGCCACCTTAGTAGGCATATATGTCTCCAATAAAGGTCTTTCTTGTGCATGGGGTGTGATAGGTGTTTCATTACCATGGATTGCCATATTTTTAGTTCTCACTAATCTTTGTGAAGTAGGGGTCCTATACCACATAAACTAGCAGAAAAAAATATTTTTATGTTTTATTTATTTATTATTTTGTGTTTTTTATAAAATAAAAGCAATTAAAATCCTAAAATGTAAGATGGAAGGATCTCACCGAATATTCCTCCAAATAAACAGAAATTATGGATTGAATATACTGCTATCACCATCAATGTCACCAAAACCTTGACTCGTCTCGAAATATGTGGGTGCTACTCCCAATTATATGAGATCGAACAAGTACTAAACTTGGAGATCGTATCCATGGGATAGTTGGCCTGTAATACCGAAATATCAATATATAAAGAGTACTAACATGATAAAAAGCTACCTCCTTTTGAAAGCGGTAGAATTGTGACAAGGGTTTTAAGTAAACTAAAGTTTCCGTAAAACAATTACGTGGAAGTTGAAACTAAGATACCAATGTGAAGAGTATGTGTCGGTTGTGATTTCGTTAGGGTGTTTGCAATCAATGATTATTAATTTCTTTTGTTTACGTTTCATCCGTCTAGGACATGAGAATGTAGAAAGTATAGCGATAAAGTACATACAATAGTGCCAAAAGTAATCAAGTAAATTACCGATTTCTTAAAGAAAATAAGTACAAGTGCCCCTACGGTCATGATACATCTGCTAAGATCGAATCACGAATACTCCTTACTAGGGTCATATTCGATATAATCATGCTCAAGTTGTAACGACCCGTTCTCGAGGCCCGTAACTGTTTGGAACATGCGCAAGTTCTGCTAGGCAGCAATGAAGTCAATACAGGCTCTGTTACAGAAATACGCCAAAATACTCATACATGGAAGTGGTATAAACCTTATTACAAACCAGCAGCGTACATGAAAGGAAATACAACTCGAAGTACAAATACACACCAAGCAAGCCAATCTGATACATTAGATAATAAATACACACTCACACTCACACTTAGTAACCAGCGTCCTCCTGGTCAAACTTTACAGCAAACTCAGCGTCTGCAGTCCCTGTTGCAACTTCTTCAACCTGTGCTATAACTGGCGAGACCACCACAAAAAGAAGGGTCGCCAGGATCAGACGTAACTCAAAGTATCTCTAGCATGATATTTAAAACAATAAACAAGCATGGCAAAACTAGCATGTCAAACTAAAGAGACAAGAAGTAAAGTGCGTACAATAGGGCAGAAAAAGTAACATAACAGATTTACAACTATTTCAATTCTGTCAGCAATAAACAATATTTAAAAATGACCAGTTACGAGGTTTTTAGTTGTGCCTAAGCCTACGTGACTTATAAAGGGAAGTACGATATGCAACCAAGAGTCCACCTGATATCCCGGGTTACAACAATACGGTACGGTACAATCAAAACGGTACTATTCAACAAAACGATACGGTTCAATCAAAACGGTACTATTCACTGTAGATCGGACTAGTCGCTCCCGCACTTCCACAATTATAAGTTACCCCAAAACCCTCTGTGTGTGTGTGTGTGCAGGTTATCGTACTTACCATTTACGAGTCAATTACTATTCTCACTTTTCTAATTACATCTTTCGGTTAAGCATGTCACAGAGTCCAATTCAATTTACGTTACGGTGCACTTACGATACTATGCAACTTATCGAGTTTAGCTAACTGTTCAAGTGAAACACTTTGCTAATAAAAAGAAACTGATTTTGGCATGCATCAATATTGTTTTTAAACCCCATAGCTAGGGTACGATGAGTTACCGAATCGCCTTGTCGTGAAAGGCGTATTTTGAAAGGCGGTCGTTGTACCTGGTCCACATGTTACAAATAAGTTAGCTACACAAATTGTTAACATGCTAAGAGGGAACGTTACACTAACTAAATTATAATTAATTACTTAAATCATGTTATTAGAACTTAACTTGTTGTTATAACTGATTAATTTCATTAACTACTAACGTATTTACTTATATAGGGTTATAAAAATAATAGCTTTTTAATAACTTATATTAGAAACTTAAACTTAAACTTCCTTAATAACAATAAATAAAAATTAACTTAACACACAACTTTATAAATTAACTTATATAATAAACTTAACCAATCACTTAACTTATTAACCAACTAACTTAACCTATGTTAAAAATAAACCCTTATAATAACTTAACTTACTTTATTACCAGACCTTACTTCTCCCTCTCTCTCTGTCTCTTCCTCTCGTTCTGCTCTTCTTCTCTTCTCTTTTTTTTGTTCTTCGTTGCAGCAGGCCAAAGGGGCACACTGTGCTAGGGCATGGCGGGGGACGCACGACGGCCTGGAGGTCGGCGCAGCACGGGGGGTCCGGCCTGAGGCGGCGCAAGGCGGCGGCGGCGCGCGCAAGCTGGCGACGCGAGGGGAGGTGGGGGCGGCGGCTGCACGTGTAAGCGGGCGGTGCGAGGGGAGGGGCTCGGCCTAATGGGGGGTCGGGGCAGCGGAGGGCGCAGGCTCCGGTAGGTGGAAGGTGATGGTGACCTGATCTGAAAGTGGGGAGGAAGAAATTGGAAGATGGAGGTTGAATTGGAAATTGGGGATGGAGAATTTCTTGATTTCAGCCTTTATTTCACTCTTTTCCCCCTCTAATTCCTGATTTTGGATTTCATTTGGTTGAATCGATTTTGGGTTGGGTTGTTTGATTTTGGCAGTGATGAAGGGGGAAGATGGTGAAGAATGGGAGGATTGAATTGTGTGTGTGTGTGTGTGTGTGTGTGTGTGTGTGTGTGTGGAACTGATGAACGTTGCAGAGGAGCTGATGGGTGATCCTTAAAGTAGGAAGAGACAGGGAGACAGGGTGGTACATGGATAAGCCAATTTGTCAAAAGGTTTTATCTTTTTATTAATGAAGATTGAAGAAGCAGGAGACATTAAGTGTTTTAGTCAAGGATTAGGTTTTCATTTAATTTTGGGGAAGAATTTGTTTACCATGGGAATTTGATCGTGGAAGAGACGTGTTAGAACGTAAATCAAACTTATTATTAATGAGGGGAGGTTAGGGAATGTATTTGGCTGAGAGGTGAGAAAAACGTGGGAGGAAATAACTAATTAATTAACCAAAGTAATTAATGGTAGATTAAAAATTATTAGTAATTAGTAAAATAAATTAGTTGAAGTAATTAGTAAATTAAATTAACTATAGTAACTATTTAAACTACGGTGAAAAATTTAGACGCGCTCGCGTCGATACGTAGAAAAGAAAAATACTCGAATAACTAAACTAAATGCAGACATACACGCAAACCAAGGCGCCTAAAAATATCTGTCGTTACATCCTACCCTCCTTAGAACAGTTCCGTCCTCGGAATTATCTACAGGGCATGGAAAAAGTAGGGGTAACGTTCTCGCATCTCATCCTCTCGCTCCCAGGTAGATTCTCCTGGCGAATCACAACGCCACATCATCCTGACTAGATCAATAGTCCTGTTCCTGAAGACCTTCTGACGTCGATCTATGATCTCCATTGGTTGCTGCTCGTATGTCAAGTCTGGACGAACTGCGATCTCCGAGTAGTCTACAACATGACTAGGATCACTCACATAACGACACAGGTGCGAGATGTGGAACACATTATGCACTCCCTCTAAGGCAGGGGCAGTGCAAGCTTGTAGGCCACCTCTCCTACCCGCTCCAAAATATCGAAAGGTCTAATGAATCGAGGACTAAGCTTTCCTCTCCGCCCAAAACGAATCATTCCTCGGTTGGGCGAGATCTTCAGAAAAACATGATCTCTGGGCTGAAACTCTAGATGTCGACGTTTCGCATCTGCCCAATGCTTGTACCTGTCCTGCGCCAGCTGCAGCTTCTCTCGATGGTTCGAACCACATCCACGGCTTCTATGATTAGCTCAGGACCAACCAACTCTCGATCTCCTACATCATCCCAGCTCAATGGGGATCGACACTTCCTCCCATACAGTGCCGCAAATGGTGCCATGCCAATGCTAGACTGGTAGCTGTTGTTGTATGCAAATTCCACCAAATGGAGATGGTCTTCCAATGATCCTTTGAAGTCCAGCATACATGACCGCAACATGTCTTTAAGTATCTGAATAGTACACTCTGACTGGCCATCTGTCTGCGGATGGTAAGCCGTACTAAAACTCAAGTGAGTTCCCAAGCTCTCCTGGAGGCTCCTCCAGAAACGAGATGTGAATCTGGTGTCTCTGTCTGAGACAATGCTGATAGGAACTCCATGCAGCTTCACAATCTCCTTAATGTACTTATTGGCCAATACTTCTATAGACTGGCCTACTCTGAAAGGAATGAAGTGCGCGGTCTTGTTCAATCGGTCTACGATCACCCAGATAGCGTCATTCTGCTTCGTACTCTTAGGTAGTCCAGTCACGAAATCAATCGTGATGTGCTGCCACTTTCACTCAGGAATGGGCAATGGCTGCAATAAGCCGGTAGTCCTCTGATGTTCAGCCTTCACCTGTTGGTACACAATACACTTCGTTACACTCCGTGCGACGCTTCTCTTCATGCCATGCCACCAGTAATGCTGTCGTAGATCCTGATACATCTTGGTACCTCCAGGATGTATGGAGTATAGAGAACTGTGAGCTTCCTCCAATAGCTCCTCTCTGATGGTGCCAGGCGGTACACAGATCATGTCGTCAAACCTCAAGGATCCATCTGCATGAATATTAAACTCTGGCCTCTGGCCTGCTATCACCAGATCTTTGATCTTTCGCAGCTTCTCATCATCCATCTGAGCATTCTTAATCCTCTCTACCAAGGTTGAGTGGATATGCATGCCCATCAAAGATGCAGACATCCCTGAGAGAATCACTTCTATACCCATGTTCTGGATCTCTTGCTGCAATCTCCACTGAGTCGTAAGGGTCATCACCGCTGGTAGACGACTCAATGCATCAGGTATGACATTGACTTTCCCAGGATGGTACTGAAGGCCAATGTCATAATCCGCCATGAACTCTATCCATCGTCTCTGACGCATGTTGAGCTCCTTTTGAGTGAAGAGATACTTCAGACTCTTATGGTCCGAGAACACCTTCACGTGCTCTCCAAATAGAAAATGCCTCTAAATCTTCAATGCAAAAATCACTGCCACCAACTCAAGATCATGAGTGGGGTAGTTCTTCTCATGGATCTTCAACTACCTGGATGCATATGCTACGACTCGACCGTGCTGATGTAGCACACATCCAAGTCCTTTACCAGATGCATCACAGAAGACTTCAAATACTCCTGATCGGTCTGGAATTATCAAAACAGGTGCAGTCGTCAATCTCTTCTTCAGCTCCTGGAAAGCATCCTCACATGCTTTCGACCAAACAAACACCACATCCTTTCTTGTCAACCGCGTCAAGGCTCCTGCGATCTTCGAGAAGTCTTTGATAAACCTCCGGTAGTAGCCAGCGAGTCCAAAGAAACTTCGAATCTCAGTCATCATTCGGGTAACTAGCCAGTTTTGAACATCGGCTACTTTTTCAGGATCAACAACAATCCCTTTGCCGGACACTATGTGGCCTAGAAACGCCACCTTGTTCAGCCAGAACTCGCACTTGCTAAGTTTGGCATAAAGCTAGTGTCTCCTCAGGGTCTCGAGAACCTTCCTGAGATGCTCTGCATGCTCTACTGCATTCTTCGAGTAGATGAGAATGTCGTCGATGTAGACTACTACGAACTTGTCAAGTATTCATACAATACTTGGTTCATGAGACTCATAAATACCGCGGGTGTATTTGTAACACCAAATGGCATTACTAAATACTCATAATGTTCGTATCTGGTCCTTAATGTAGTCTTCGGAACATCTTCGTCTTTCACCTTCACTTGATGGTACCCTATCCTCAGATCCAGCTTCGAATAGACGCTTGATCCACCGAG
This sequence comes from Scilla litardierei, assembly GCA_030789695.1. Lineage (NCBI taxonomy): Eukaryota > Viridiplantae > Streptophyta > Magnoliopsida > Asparagales > Asparagaceae > Scilla > Scilla litardierei. Next base: position 1,845 of record JAULAV010005221.1, on the reverse strand, counting down.
CTGGTTGAAAAGATCATCGATGCGCGGTAGAGGGTACTTGTTCTTCACGGTGACTTTGTTCAGCTCACGGTAGTCAACACACATACAAAGGGATCCATCTTTCTTCTTCACTAGCAGTATAGGAGATCCCCAGGGAGATACACTGGGTCGTATCCATCCCTTCTTCAAAAGCTCAGCTAGTTAGGCCTGCAATTCTTCTAGCTCAGATGGTGCTAAACGATATGGTCCCTTAGATATTGGTTGAGCTCCTGGTATTAGTTCAATGGCAAATTTGAGAGTGAGATCCAGAGGCAAACCTGTAAGGTCGTCTGAAAACACATCCAAGAACTCTCGAACTACTTCTAGTATCTCAGGCTCAGCTTCCATTGCGGCCGCTACTGCTTCGGCCGATTGGGCTCTGTACTCCACTGGGCCTACCGATCTGCTTCCACTGATGAACTCAAACTTTGGATGATCAGGAATCTCGAAGACTACCCTCCTTCGACTACAGTCGATGGTGTCATGGAAAGTTCCCAACCAATCCATCCCGAATACAACATCAAAGTTTGGTATGTCTATCATCATAAAGTCAGCAAATAATGCTCGCCCACAAATAACCACTGGGCATTGAGGATACCCACTGGTTGTCTTTATCACTTCGCCACCCGTGTTGACGTTCCAACCGGATGCTAAAGGTTTGACAGGAATAGTGTGGGTGCGAACGAATTGACTCGCCAAAAAGCAGTTTGATGCTCCCGAGTCGAACAAGGAGAGGGCGGGGTTTCCAGCTACTAGTATGACACCTAGGTTACAAATACTAATCTAAGCAATCAATGCTAATGAAAGAAATGAACTATGAACTATGCAAGAAATATACATGTGATCACTTCACTGGTAGCCTCAACCTCTTCGACGGTCATGGTGTAAGCCTGGCGTTTCGGTGGTGGTTGCTGCCTTGCTTACTGAAACTGCCTCTGCTGTGGGGGTAGAGGTGGATGCTGTGGAGCGTTCCCAGTCGGGACAACATGAGGAGCTATGGCTGGAGCTATAGCACGTGGCTTAGAATATGGACAATCCCTCGCCATGTGTCTTGACTCCCTGCAAAAGAGACAAATACCTAAAAGAATTCGACACTCAGACCTGATGTGTCCAGGCTTCCCACAAAAGTGGCAGACCGGGAGGGCCTGTTGATGTTGCCCTGGCTTCTTAAAGTGAACCTGTTGAATAGGGCGGTGCATCAGTGGCCGTCTGCTTGGCCCAGCTTGGGTCGGTGGGGGCCTCGCAGATGCTGCCAGCCTTCGCTCTTCCTTCGCTTCCTCTTCCACCATCTCATGGTTACGAGCAATGGTCAGAACTTCAGCATGTGTGGTCGGACTAGCACCGACCATCATCCTCCGAATCTCAATGTTGAGTCCCTGCTGGAACTTTTGGGCTCGAGTCAATGGATCTGCAACCATCTCTGGGGCAAACCTGCTGAGCCTGGAGAACTCAGTGTCATACTGATCCATGGTCATCGAACCCTGCTTCAGGTTGATGAACTTCTTCCTCATCAGGATCTTTGCTTGTGGGGGAAAGTACTGAGCGTTAAATGTTTTGGTGAAGACATCCCACAAAATCGATAATCCCAAGCGGTCTTCTACTGCCTGCCACCAGTCTCAAGCAGCATCAGTTAGTTGCCTTTTGGCGGGAGCCACCCATGCTTCTTCTCGAATCTGAGATGCTCTCAGATCATCAGTCATGCTCCTGAGCCATTCTTCCGCTTCGAGATGATTCTCGGTTCCGGCGAAAGTCTTCGGGTTCATCCTTTGAAAGTGATAAGCACTTGGGTCAGCTTTCTGCTCTCTGCGCAAGGCCTGCTCCAAATCC
>JAULAV010005220.1:0-129001 GCA_030789695.1 Scilla litardierei | reverse complement strand
TGATGTCGCGACGTCTTCATCCCCTTCCGATCTGAAGCCGCAGGTATCTCCTCCTCCAGGGTCAATTGACGTCGCAGAGGTCGAGGACGCCCGAGACGCCTCGATTCGACCGTGATTCCTTCGTCCCCTTCCGATCCGAAGACGCACAGATCGCCTCCTCCAGGGTCGATCGACATCGTAGAGGGTCGAAACTTCCTCGGCGAAGCCTTCCGATCGATGTTGCGACTCCTTCGTCCCCTTCCAATTCGAAGCTGCCCAAGCTCGAGACTTTCTCGGCAAATCTGCACAGACCGCCTCCTCTTTCGATCCAAAGCTGCCAAAGGACAAAGCTTCTTCGATGAAGCTGCTGAGCCCACCTCCAAATTTCGACCCAAGCTCGGACCTTTTTCCGACGGGTCTACGATGGATCGAGGTGTCTTCGGTGAGGTTGGTTGGCTCACCTCCTTCACCGACCCGAGCTGCCCTCTGAGATGATATCGAGGCTCCCATCGAATGTGTGACCGAATCCACTTCTTCGACACAGTTGCATCATCGACCCATGCAACGACCCAATACCAAGTTCCAATGCTCGATCGATCCTCCCCAGGATCGACCATGGCTAACTCGGGGGATCGGATCCAGATAAAGCCTGGTTTTGACTCGACCTCACATCATCAGGACGCGAGCAATGCCAAGGAGGGTCGACAAAGCTCGGATTCGACATCAAAGCTCAATCAGATCCAAATAGAGCTCAAATTCGACTCACCTCGGCCTGTCGGAACTCAAACAAACACCTCTGGGGCTCAACTTAGGAATCTCGAAGCTGAGTTGTAGCTTGATGAAGATCGATCATGGCTCCAACCCCTCAGATGCTCCGAGGCTGACCAGCCAGAGGCTCTGACCCAGCAAAGTTCGCCAGCAAGTTACGGAGAGGTTTCGACCCATCAAAGCTCGCCAACGAGCCTGAAGCACCACCGTTCGAGTTTGAGCATCCAGACCGCTCCTCCGACCGTGGCCGAGCCGATCTAGCTGAAGCACAACCGTCCGAGTTAGAGCATCCAGACCGCTCCTCTGACCGTGGTCGAGCCGGTCTGACCATAGCACAATCGTCTGGGTTCGAGCGTCTAAACCGCTCCTCCGACCGTGATGCTGGGCCCCCGCTTGTTGAAGTGCTCCTGCATCCACCCAAGCTGGACGAAGTAGTGGCAGAGCGCCACCATGGAATCTTCGAAAGTCTTCAGAAGGTCCTCACCTCTTCGTCGGCCGTAAGTCAAGGGACGACTCCCCTCGTAACCGAACGAACAGATCAGTCGAAGGGTCGGGGCAACTCCCCCGGTTAGCCGACTCACTTCTTCGTCAGCCGTAAGTCAAGGGACGACTCCCCTTGCAGCCGAACGAACGGATCAGTCGAAGGGCCGGGGCAACTCCCCCGGTTAGTCGACTCAATTCTTCGTCGGCTGTAAGTCGGGAGGCGACTCCCCTCGAACCCGAACGAACGGATCAGTCGAAGGGCCGGGGGAAACTCCCTGGTTAGCCGACTCACTTCTTCGTCGGTCGTAAGTCGAGGGGCGACTCCCCTCACAACCGAACAAACGGATCAGTCGAAGGGCCGGGGCAACTCCCTCGGTTAGCCGACTCACTTCTTCTTCGGCCGTAAGTCGAGGGGCGACTCCCCTCGCAACCGAATGAACGAATCAATCAAACGGCCGGGGGCAACTCCCCCGGTTAGCCGACTCACTTCTTCGTCGCCGTAAGTCACGCAACCAAACTAACGGATCAGTCGAAGGGCTGGGGGCAACTCCCTCGGTTAGCCGACTCACTTCTTTGTCGGCCGTAAGTTGAGGGGCGACTCCCCTCGCAACCGAACGAGCGGATCAGTCGAAGGGCTGGGGGCAACTCCCATGGTTAGCCGACTCACTTCTTCGTCGGTCGTAAGTCGATGTGCGACTCCCCTCATAACCGAACGAACGGATCGGTCGTAAGGCTGGGGCAACTCCCCCAGCTGGCCGGTCACCCGATTGGCTGTAAGTCTAGGATTAGCTCCCCCAGCAGGCCAATCGACCCGTCGATCATATGGCTGGGGGCAACTCCCCCAGCGGACCGACAGGATCAACCGTAAGGCTGGGGGCAACTCCCCTAGCTGGCTGATCACTCGATGGACCATAAGACTGAGTGGTAGCTCCCCCAGCAGGCCAATCGACCCTTCGACCGTAAGGCTGGAGGCAACTCCCTCAGCAGGTCGACCCACTCCTTCGTCGGCCGTAAGTCGAGGGGCAACTCCCCTCGCCACCGAATGAACGAGATCAATCTTAGTGCTGGGGAAACCCCCCAGTAGGTCGACCCACTCCTTCATCGGCCGTAAGTCGAGGGGCAACTCCCCTCACCACCGAACGAACGAGAGCAATCTTAGTGCTGGGGCAACTCCCTCAACAGGTCGACCCACTCCTTCGTCGGCCGTAAGTTGAGAGGCAACTCCCCTCGCCACTGAACGAACGAGATCAATCTTAGTGCTGGGGCAACTCCCCCAGCTGGTCGACCCACTCCTTCGTCGGCCGTAAGTCGAGGGGCACCTCCCCTTGCCACCGAACGAATCTCGGACCGGCGAGCTATCGTCACTAGCCAACTCCGCAAAACGGACCAAGTTTACAGAGAGAGCAACTTCTCCCCCTTATACTACATCTCCCGACCTCCACCTCAACAATGGTAGAGCTCAGAAGATGGGGGCAATTGATAGGACTATTTTGACTGGGGCCAGAAGAGCCAAGTCAACTACAACCAGTCAACCGGCCTACTACGGTCTTGGGCTCCGGCCCAAGGATCTCACGGGCGGGTCGTACTTCTCCACCCAAGACAAAGGCCCAAAAGACTGCCCACTTCAATAGTGGAGGAAAATATGGCCCGACTTAATGGCCATCACTCTCTAGCCATCATGGCTCGCCAAATATGGCAACCGCCCAAGGCCATCACTCTCCAGCAATCATGGCCCGACTTCATGGTTATTACTCCCGCCATCATGGTCAGCCAATTATGGCAACAAGCCATTACGGCCCGTCAATTATGGCAATCACTCATAGCATTCATCACCTCATCAAGCGGGCGCAATTAGGGGGGTCACCACTTCCCCATTTGCACGTCCCCATGAATGGCGTCCATGATATCACATCATGGCACATTATGAGGAGGATTGGCCTATATGAGGAGAGGGGGTGGCGTCATCCAAATAGGCTGGATCTTCATGATCTTCAACAACGGTATCATATACTAACACCTTCTTCCACCTTGAATATTTCTCCTCCAAAGCTCGGTCCGAGGATCGGGGCTTGATCTCTCCGTGAACCAAGTCCGATCCCGTCGAGTATCTATCAGACCCGATCTGACTTTGGCATCGGAGGGGAATCGGTCGGAACCAAGGTTTGACCCCCCTGACGAGCTCTCTCGTCTATTCAGGTCTAGGAGATCCAGCGACGCCGAGGCTACCCCTCAGCGTCCTCCCAACCGGAGCCGAGCGTCCTCGTCCTCGGGTCCGCTCATCTCCACCACCAGGAGGCCACTTCTCTGCCGAGGCTACCCTTCAGCAGGCCGACGCGAAGATCCACGCGTCCCTCATCAAGTGATCCCGCCTTCGACCGATCCCGGAGGTTGTCATCTCGCCGAGGCTACCCCTCGGCTTGCCGAAGAACGGAGCCGTGCCTTCCCGCTCAAGCGAACGCGCCATTGGCCGACCCCACGGGTCATCTCCGTCTCACGTGACAGCCACGACAACACGGGGGTCCCGCGTGTCGTCTTTGACCGCGTTGACCCCGCACCCTCCATACCATCGATTTGCGGGGAAAATTCACCCCCAAACAGTCAGCATGTAATTGATTTCCTTCAACCACTGCATCATCATCTTGGTCATAGTTCACATTGTTCCCATCAATATCTGCCTCATCTTCAGGAGAGTAACTTTCATCCTCACTAGAACTGGAGCTATCTTCAATGTGGATTTCACATGTTGAAGTGGACATCCTTGAACCTTCTCTTGGAGGATTTCTCCTCTATAAGGTGTATAACTCATGCCTCTAGCATCAGTTCTCTGCTCAAGCACTAAAAACATCTCCAATCTCTTCTTCATCACATCATGTATTCTCATCACATTCATTAAACCATCATTTGATTTAATCCTCTTAAACTTCCTAGGATTTGACCCAAGTATTGTATACAAAAACTTCTGCATATACTCCGTTGCAGGAGGAAACAACTCACCCACATATTCTGAAAAAATATTCCAAACTAAACTTACTCACTTCCACTCTCACCATCTTTCTATTCCCACACTCATACTTCTTTCTCCCTGTCCTTGGTATGTTTCTCCAGTAGCCATTATATCTGACGGCTATCTCCACAACACCATCCACCATCATGTATTATGTATTATCCTGTTAAGCAGCAATTTATTCACAACTTATCCTGCATGTCAGTCATATACATATCTTTGTCAAACAGTCATGCATGTCAGCCAAACTCACATATCCTACTTGCAGTCAGTCAAACTCACAAAATCAAGTCAGCCAGCCTTCTACATATACATGCAGCCAGCCTAACTCAATAAAAGATGCGGCTCATTCATATACAGATACATAATTATGCAGTCAGCCCTAACTATGCCACAACATATACCTATTCATGCATGCAACACATATACATTCAACCTAATATCATGTCATTGGACATAAAAATTCAACCTTTACGCAATACAGTCCCTAAATCACATTTAACAGCAACTTCTAAGAACCCTAATCACTTATAACAGTAACTAACATCAAAAACCCAAAATCATAATCAACTAGCATTGAAATTGATGCATACATTGGAAATTTTCAATCGTTTGCAAATTACAATCAAAATCAACTAGCTATTACATCAACTCTTTCGTATCCAACCTGCTAGAACTCGATCGTCCAAAAAATCTCGCTTGATTTGCCGCATTTTCTTCCCTCTTTTGCACCAGCGATGCTAGGGTGAAATTCTAGGGTGAAATTTTAGGGTGAAATGCAGAGAGAGGGGACGCGCGGGATTTTTTGGGATTAGTTTTTACCCTCGCTGAGTTTTAGGCACACACACGTGACCATCACGTGTTTCGTTAACACAAGGGCAAGTTTGTCCAAGGTTAACACAAATTTGAGTTGGGTTAATTTTTTAACGTAAATGATCCATACAGAACTATTTAGGTTAACGTTAAACATTGAATGGACTAAATTCAAAATATGATTTAAGTGACTAATAGCCGAATACACATAATTCAAGGGTCTAACATGAGAAAAACCAATATTTAAAAACAACAACGACCCATAGGATACCATTCATTATCTTGCACGCATTTATTATAACCAGGATCGCTCAATACAAACTCATTTAAGCGATCAATAACTCAAGCACCCAATTAGAAGGCACCCCAGACGCACCCATCTACTGACATCTCATCGCCCACATGTGTCAAAATTCTGGTTTAATAAAATCTATTATTGTATCATCAGATTCATGAGAAATCTCCATCCCGAAAATAAAAATAAATTCGCTGGATACAAAATTAGCCCGAACTTAAGACACAAATAGCAAAAAGGAAAAATTTCGCAAAACCTAGGGTTTCTAAATCCTCGACATATTCCCAAATCAAGTTAATTTGTCAGATCAGTTGTGTGAAATCCCCCAATTAAAAGATTGATCCGTTCTTCATGTCAGCTACTCGATCGCTGAATCCGATCGCGGGTTCGACGATGGATCCCTCCCCTCTCCTCGCCGCCCGTGACGACCGCGGCCGCCTCCGCGCCGGCGGCCGACGCCCCAGCCTCCGCGGGGCCGCACGATTCCTCCGGCGAGCGAGCAGCCGGCGCCTGATGAGGGAGCCCTCGATGGTCGTCAGGGAGACCGCGGCCGAGCAGCTGGAGGAGCGGCAGAGCGATTGGGCATACTCGAAGCCCGTCGTGTTTCTTGATATCCTGTGGAATTTGGCTTTCGTTGCGGTAGCCGCCGGCGTGCTTGGTGCCAGCACGGACGAGAAGCCGACGATGCCGCTGCGGCTTTGGATTGCGGGGTACGCGGTGCAGTGTGGGGCCCATATGGTCTGTGTTTGCATTGAATACCAGAGGAGGAGGAGGAGGGGACTGTCGGAGAGGCTCAGGGGAGGGGACGGAAGTTCCGGGCCAAGCTCGCCAAGGGATGTAGAGGAAGGTGGAGGGGGGTATGACAGTGAGCCGAATCAAGAAGAGGAAGGGACTAGGTAAGTGAGTGTTATCTTAGATTTTGTTAAAAGTTGCTTCTTTTGGTGAATTGTTATGCATTGCTGACGTCGTGTATGCAATCACAAAGCAAAGGCCATTTCATAGGCGTTTTTTTCCCGGAAAATCTATTGGCTAACAGATCATATGGCATTTCAAACTCTAGTTATTATAGGCGATTGCTTTAACTTTTTGTTGCTAGATTGAGAGAGGCAAATGTATTTTATAAATGAGACAGAATTTCAAGTGCATTGCTAAGATGGTGATTTTGGATGCATAGAATTTAAGTTAAAGAATTTCCTGTGCGCTATGCTAGCAATATGTTTGCTTCGCCGGTCACAAACAGTTTGTTGTGCAGTGCATTTCCTTTTTTATCATGAACCCAACCTACACAACAGATATTTATGCTAGTAATTTTAGCTGTGTCAAGCTCGTTCTGTGTTTATGAGAACGACAGATTGTAAAATATCTACTGTTCATGCTTCCAAAATGCTTTGAAATCTATTGCTTTTGTCTGTTATCAACACACACACACACATAAAGGATTTTAGGTTACAAAGATATGAGATGACATCAGATGTAACTTTGTCAAATAGCAAAGTATGAAGATAATCCAGAAAGTAATTGATCACCAGATGATATGAAGCATACCCATCGTGAATCCCTAATACCTTCTAATGTGTAAGAAACAATACCAACACATTGAATGAAGAAGTATTATGTAGCTTGTTGTTGCTGGGTTTTAGAAATATGAACTGATTTAATTTTATGGATATATGAAAATATTTAGATTATATTTTCACTATCCAAACTTAGAAATGATGTAAAAGCAGTAAACACGGATTAGAAGAAGAGGGAATGGTGTTCTCAAAACCACCCAACTTTTAACATCTCCATAAAATTTCCGCAAACTTAGCCTCTTTTGGCCTAGTATAGTAATAGCCTCTGTAGGCCTCGTTTGATAATACAAATTTTGAAACTGAGGTTTTGTGCAAGTTAAAATGAAACATAAGTTTGTATTTATACCAACCTCAGTTATCATAGTTAGTTAGTTATCATAGTTAGTTAAAATCCAATATGTGTGGATATTTTCAAATCGCAGGTTTATAAGGTTTTGGTTTCTCCAAACCATAGTCATAGAAAATCTATTTTGATTCCCAAATAAGGCTTAATTTTAGAAACATCAATTTAGGTCATGAACTCAACCACAACTCATGTTTTGAATCTGATATGATCCGGATGAGATTTAGAGATAAAAATCAGATTTTTGATGATAATTTTGGAAATAAAAAGGAGAGTTGGCCTCTTTCGAAAGGACCGCTCTCTCAAGCCACCAATTCGGGAGAATGTCACACTATCCGATTTATTATGGATTTGAACCGCTTTTACGGTTTTCTCACTCAATTTCAATAGGCCCCATAATAAACCAAGCCCCCATTGTGGACTGATTTGTCTAGAATTATAGAAATACACCTAATTTCTAAAATTTCAAGTTTCCACTTATTTTTCGCTGCACACCCAAATCACATCATTACTCCGCCCCCCAAAGAACCACTCAAGGTGGTGTCATGAAGTTCGTGGGCCATGATACTCCAAATGAGGGTGCTTGGCCCTTCTCGGTCCTTTCTCGACAACGGTTATCCCCTTTCCATCTTCATCTTTGACCATAACCACCTGGAGAGCGCGATCATGGCACTGATTTCCTGGTGTGAACTTCTTGACGCATTGAAAGCAAAGTCCTGGTTTGTGCATATTCTGGAGCTCCGCTTCTGTGAGTTGCTTGAACCTGTCATCGGGTTGATGCTTGTTGTTTTTCCCTTGGTTCACTCGACCCGTCGCCGGATGTGGCTTTTGACCCTCTGTGGTGGCATGAGTGTGGGCAGTGACCCTGCTCCACACTCCCTTGACAGCCCGCTCCGTAGTGAACCTGTCTTTCATCATTTGCGTCAGCTCCATCGCCTCTCCAAGTTCTATTAGCCTCAATACACGAAGCTCTGCTATGATGTTTGTCTTAAGCTCCTTAATAAAATTTTATTCCAATGTCGCCTTAGATACCCCCTCACTCGGCATGATAGCATCTCGAATCTCTTCCTGAATTTCTTAATCGTGTCCTCTTGCTCGAGCGTAAAGAGCTGCTAATGTAGATTTTCTTCCCGAGTGTCGCAAAAACGGTCGAGTAGGCAGTCTTTGAACTCCTTTGATGAGCGCACAGCCTGCCTTTACTCCATATACTAGTACTAAGATACCACCACCTCCTCCAAACATATTCCAATATCAATTAGCTTTTCTTTCTCCGTCAAGCAGTTCATCGCAACATATCTCTTCGCACGGTAAACCCTGGCATAAGGACACTTTTCCTAAAAATTGGCATTTTCAACTTTTGGTCCATGCTTTCAGTGCTGAAAACCCTTGTCATGCACCCCTTTAGGCTGTCTGTAATGAAACTGTGCACAAGAATCTCCAAGTTGGGCTCCTTCTGCCTTATCATTGTTCTCCCAATTATCTGCAAACCAATCGGGGCCTCTGCCATCCTCGACAAAGCGATGGTAGATGCCCTAGTGATCGCCAACCCCCCGATACAGGGCTACCCCCAAGATGATATCATCGACCTCCCTCGGACCCCGTCGCTAACCCACGGGCCATCGCCCTATGTGGCCCTCTTGCAGACCAGTCAATCTTGTAGGCCTATCTCGCTATTGTTGGTCTATACAAGGTCTCCACCACCCTCCTCGAAGTCTGAATGAATGTCACGTTGATCGTCAAGCTCGCCGACAAGCTCGTCGTCAAGCTCACATGAAGGTTCGTCACATTGAAAGTGCCGTTGTTGAGACTCGGGAGGGCTTTCGTCTGCAAACCACGGCATATGGGCCCATTGGAAGGTTGTCTAGCAGTCATGGGTCCCTGTGTAGCTTATTTGGACTTATTCGGAGTTCATGTGGCCAGGGCGGACCGCCTAAGGGTCGCCAAGCCCCGAGCGGCTCACCCGGGTCTCGTGGATCCGAGGTTCGCCAAGTCCCAGATTGCCTGCCTAGGGCTCCTGGGCCCCAGGGCAGCCCTTCCAGGGGCCGTCGTGGCCTGGGCAACCTTCACTTGACGCACCCTATGTGTTTTTGGGGGTTTTCTCCCTTTGCGTGTGGTTCCTTGTCGTTAGAATGTAGATCTGTCTCAAATTCAATGACTTTTCACATTTTCTGATTCAAATGTGGTCTCTTTCTTCAGATCTACGTTGTAGTAATCATCCCCGATCAAATTTGGTGCTGGACTCTCCTTCGGATGGCTCTTTCCCACATCGATAAAAAATTTCGCCTTTCACCTTAGTTCCACATCGTATGTGTTTGATTTTTCACAAAGTCGACTTTCTCTTTTTCATTTGCCAAATCCACCTTTCGCCATAGATCTAAGTTGTCTTCGTCTCTCGTCAGAGCTTACTTCCTTGCCCCTTTCAACTTATTAGAGATTTTATGCGAGATGTGTTGTATTAGGGTGTTTGCATCAAGGTTTCCATCGATGTGTTTATCCTCGCTGCCGATGCTTTTACCTTGGATTCTATTGATGTGATCGATGCTCTCATCTCATCCAACATTTTCTTCGATCTCTCTAAGTTCTCTTCTAAAGATTCTACCTTTCTCGTCGTCGTCATCAGGATTGATTTTGTTCTGATACCAATTTGATACGATTCAGATGAGATTTAGGGATACAGATCAGATTTTTATTGATAATTTTGGGAATACAAAGGATAATTGGACTCTTTTGAGAGGAGAACCGCTCTCACAAGCCACCAATTCGAGAGGATGACCATACTCTTCAATAAACTAGGGTCTCAATCCACTTCTAGGATTTTCTCACTCAATTAGCAATATGCCTCACAGTAATCCAAGCCCCCACACATATATTGTGGATTGATTTGTCTAGAATTACAAAAATACCCCCATAATCTCTAAAATTACAAGTTTACCATTGATTTTCTGCCACACACCCAAATCGCATCAGAAACTAAACCATGCTGCCAAACGAGGCCTTATAGTGTAGTAGTGATAAAATGAGACGAAACTCATGCGATTCTGCCTATGAGCTAAACTAAACTGAACTCTTAGAATCCCATGACCAAATTAGACTCTTGTGATTTTGTAATTAGCATAATTATGGAGCCCAGTTAACTAATCATCAATATATCAGGAAATGACCATTAACTCTCACTTAAGCATGCATATTCAAATAATAGCATTGCTACATGTACCTTTGAGTGCCCAATATTTCTCACGCAAACAATGTAAAAAGTTAATGGATTGAACCCAGTTATTACTGATGCAATCAAGGTTTTGTAGATGCTTAAGGAATTGATTCTAGGTGTGTGTGGGACTTGGTTTTGTTGGTACTTATAAATCTTCGGGAGACAGGAGTTGATTCCATACAGATAATGATACTTGCTTTGGTGCACTACAATATCCAGAGGTCTTATGAGAATTCCTTGAGTAACAGGGAAAGAAGGTCATGAATATTAGCTGTAAGCCTGTAACCTTAACAACGTTATGATTGAATTTTGGACTATGTAGTCCATCCATTGAGAAAGTTCGCCATCTAAGAGTTATGCATATGCACACAAAAAAAACATGACAAAGACACTAGGAAACCAATATATGGCATAGCAATTATTGAAATGCAAGACATGACACCAGTGTGTGCGTGTGTGTATATATAAATGTACATATGTACATGCATAAATAAAATGTTTGTTCATCTATAAATCAAAGAATATATTTCTCATCAATAATAACATATAAGAATTACAATCTATCATACAGTTTTATGACTTCTCAAAAATAATATACCTTGGCTCTTCAACTAATCAGATAGTAGATTGTGTATCTCAGTTTTTGTATCAAAGCATATTCAAACATATCATAGTTCTACACAAGTTAGTATTGAACAGCTTCCTTCACTAAGCTATATCCTTTGGTGTATATATGCAAGTAAATAAACATTTATAAACAGCTCAAAGATTTAATGCAGACAAATAAGTTTGTGAGAAATGTAGGACGTGTTCTGGAAAAATATGACAATTGCACTAAATTAGTATATGATTGACGCCACATTTAGGAAGTGTTTGACATGTGTGGGAGGGGTGTCCACTTTCCATAGCATGTTAGTATCTAGCACGTTCATTCATGTGTATTGCATGGGTAGGGCTCCATGATGGAAGTGTTGATTCTACATATTGTGTCATTGTTCCATGCCATGCTAGTTTTTAAAATGCTAAATGATACATGTAATGTAGAAGTTATAACTACTGTTGAATTAACGTATGGTATTAATTTTTCTGGAAAGATTGGCTAAGTAGGTCTACATTCCTGGAAGATTGTGACAAGACAACCAACATTCTCAAGACTTCCTTTAACCCCTTGATAGTGAATTCAAATAGGTCAAGGTCACATAGGCTGATTTGAATGCATGCCATTTAAGGTGATGTTAGAAATGTCATAGTGCCATATGCAATGCAAAAGTTGGAACTTGAAATCATCATACCAACAATTTGAATACTACTCTCACTATTATGATATTGAATTAAACTAAGTGAATTGTGAACCTGTGATCTCAGGATTAATCCACCGGCATATTCCAGCTAGACTATCATTTTTCTTATGATTCTTTCTAATTTCATTTGAAAGATGATCTAACATAGTCACTCAAGCTTGTACAATATCATGTGATAGCACATATATATTAGCGCCGGACATTGACATATATCTGGAAGAAGTCGACAAGTCAGCCAATAATAGAGTTGAGTAAGGGCCAGACTCATTTAAGACCTGGAAGTCAACTTAATACCCACAAATCCAAGCCTGCCCGAGACTTGAATGCATAGGGCAGAGTCCATGCATGAAATAAATGGGTCAGAATTGGGCTATAATCAAACTTGTTCCAATCCACATTCTAACATAATAAGTATAAATTCTTTCCATAATGTGATTTCTTTAAAATCTAACATGAAAAGTAAAAATAAGAGGAAATATCCATATCCATGTATTTAGATAACAGAGTAATCATGCTAATACTTGGAACTTATATGCTATTTCGCTGAACCCATATTTTGTTTCATTCTTGTAACAATAAAGAGAAATATCAAAATTTCATACCAAGGTAATTATAGAAGGTAAAACCCAGTTCCATACCATGCATATCATAAGAGGATTCATGCAAACATGTGAAAACATGAACAACATAATTCTCTATTTCTTGTATAAAATCCATCCAACATTAACGTCAATAGCTTTATAGGCACGTGGCTGATTTTCTTTCTTTTTTTTGGGTTGGGGGGGGGGGGTTTCGTTTCGTTTGGTTTTTTTTTTTTTTTTTTTTTTTTGGGGGGGGGGGGGGGGGGTTGGTCAAGTTTCTTAAATCAATTTTGGCCCCATGACAACATGCAAAAAATCTCAGCTTCATTGATTACAAACATGGGGCCCGAATACGACAGGATGCGGCATGGACACATGGACATAACAATTTCTTAAAAAAGTGGGATATGTGAAAATTTTGATATAATTGTGTATAACAAGGATCATGACCCATAGTGATTAGGATGTGTTCTATAAAATATAAGAAGAAAAATAATATAAAATTTCCATGACAAAATCCACAGTAACAACATTAAGCAAAAAAAAAAAACAGAAACAAATCTAATTGATACCAACTCTAGTTCAAGTGATGTTTAAGCTTTTTTGATAAAGTTCTAGCTTAGTTAAAACATCATTTTATATACTTTTAAAAAATGTATGTGGGTCTGAAGTGTTCGAAACACAACTTTAGGTTTTATTTAAAAGTTGACATAGCCTAAACATGCAACTTCTTGGGTTTTCAAAATAAGATGGCTTCATATTTTCCGATACTTTATGCAAGTGTGTGATACATGCCGGGCAAGGATTAGTGTTTGACAGTAACGCATACATGACACCCATTTTAAAATGTTTGTGCTTCATAGATTTGGTTTGAGTCTGGCTAAAAATTATAAAGGTTCATCCAAGCCCGACCCTAGCTACTTCAAACGAAATCATACCCCGTTGGGGTTGGCCCAATTTGTAGCCTTGATCAAGAAAGTCATCCTTGTTCCTAGCATGTGTGATACTTGTCTTGGGGTTGTGACATTAATAGAGTCCTTTGATGAAGAAGATCATGTTTTATGTTATGATTCAACCATTTCTGACTAACCTCCATATTGTCAAGATGGGAATTGTATTAGAGTAATCTAAGCGACAATGTGTCTAATTTAACCAAAAGGAAGATTGGGCAAGTTCAACACCACAATTTATTAACAGAGGCTTACCTTTTTTACATCTGAAGCTCATGCCGGTGGGAGTGAAAATTGTTAATAAAAATGTCTAGGTAAGGGCAGCCTACATAGTTCATGGAGAAGCATGACGTCTTTTGATGCTCTTCAATGCCTTCAGCATAAGACACGAGTATTCAGGGCTAAGTGTGTCACACTGCATATATTAAAAATCTCAAATAGCTTGTGAACTAAGTTGATGGAGTTGTGATGCTTCTTCTTATTCTCTTATTGCATAGAACTTCTTGTTTTCTTCACATTTTGTGAACACGGGTTCTCTCATGTGTATGACCAAATTTTGATCGTGCTCTTCTGCTTTGATTTTTCCTTACTTGAACCTGAGAATGTTGAAACCGAGAGATTAGAGAACAAAATTGAAATTAAATTGTTGATAAATGAGAGATTACAGATAACAACAATGAAACTGATCGATTCTTCAAGCACGCCAAAGCGTTGCCCTTAAGACTATTTCGCCCCTAAACAAGTGCTCTGGGGTGGATCGAACGTCTCAGGGATACTCAGAATCCATCTTTTGTGATTGCATTAAGTCAACAAAAGATCTTATTGTATCAGTTTCTTTATGTCTGAAGAACCACCATCTATTTATAGATGGATGGTAACGGGTGGATGAACCATTGCAACTGCAATAGTAACTGTTGGCCGGTTATAAAAACTGTATTAATTACGAAAAAATTAAATTGATGAATCTGAAACAGACTCGCACGCGCGCACGTGCAAAGTGCTAAGTGCTAAGTCTTTGATTATATAAATATATATATCCCAACAATAGCCCACTAGCAAATCAATGGCCCACTACTATTAGTTGGCCCAAATATCAATTTAATATCCAAGATAACTCTCTACTTATAAAGTAGAACAATTCTTCTTGTCCATCCAATGTGGGATATAACCTCCAACACATTGCTTAGGAAAAACTCCAACAATCCCCCACCATTTCGGAGCAATACAGAAATGTCAATCTTATGCATAAATGAAGGTATCTCGCGATTGAACCTTCATTTTAGTGATCACTTCTTTTAAATAGTCAGAATAGCATGGTAGACTATGCTTTGAACCATCTATCCTCTTTGACTACTTAATTTCATGACACACATAAGATTCCTTATCACTGATACAAAAAACCGACACTACTAGTATGGCCATGTGTCCCGTATCCATTCATGAGCATTTAGAAACCAAGCCTTATTGATTCCCTAAAGCGGCCTCACTTTAAACTCATATAGGTGGACCTTGTCAATACCCATAATAAGTATCATGATGAAAAATTGAATGAAACATGTGAATATTTATAAATATTAATATTCACAATACAAATACACCCAGTCATACCGGGGAATTTACATTACATCAAACATTGATCACTAAAAGTCTATTAAGAGTATTAAATACTCATCCTTACCTAATCATTATGGAAACCAAGCACTATACTTTGGGATGACATGAATGTGTGCTTGCAACCACAAAATGATGTACTTGATCTCATTGAACTTAAGACTCGATGGTTCTATCAAGCGTTAAGTCGAGGTTCCATCATTTGTGACTCTTCACGTAGGCTTTAAACCCATCCCTTTTGTAGTTTTAAAAACCAAATCCCTAGAAAGGCCTTTTGTCAAAGGATCTGCAAGATTCTCATGTGTACGCACAAAGTCTACAGTTACAACTCCATCATGAATCAACTGCTTTACAAAACTGTGTCGTAAACCAATTTGCCTTGATTTACCATTGTAAACCATGAGCTCGTGTCAAAGTAGCCTTACTATCACAATGAAGTGATATAGGCGACATATGTTTCAGCCACAGAGGTAATTCACACAACAAATTCCTAAGCCATTCAGCTTCCTTGCATGCGGATGCCAAAGCAATAAACTCGGATGCCATAGAGGAATCCGCAATGCAAGTCTGTTTCTTAGATCCCCAAGAAACTGTACCCCCACCAAGAATAAATATCCATCCACTGGTAGAAGAATGATCACAATTAGAAATCCAACTTGTATCCGAATATCCTTCAAGCACAGAAGGAAATCCAATATAATGAAGACCAAAGTTAATTGTCTTCTTTAGATATTTAAGCAGCCTTCTAATTGCATGCCAATGTGCATGACTCAGATTGTGAGTATAACGACTCAGCTTCACTACAGCGAAGCCTATATCCGGTCTTGTACATGTCATGGCATACATTAAACAGCCCATTACTTTAGAGTACTCTAACTGCTTTACAGGCTGACCGGTGTTCTTTGTTAAACTTACACTATGACCAAAAGGTGTAGATGCAATCTTACAATCATAATTGTTGAACTTCTTCAATACATTTTCTATGTAATATGATTGTGACAAGATCAACCCATTACTAGATCTAGTAATTTTGATGCCTAAAATCACATCTGCCATACCCATGTCTTTCATAGAAAAATGAGTAGATAAGAAGTTTTTAGTATCCTCCACTTGCTGGAGATTAGTGCCAAATATTAACATGTCATCGACATATAAACAAATGACTACTCCTTTGTTTCCACTAAATTTGCAATATACACACTTGTCTGCATCATTAATGTGAAAACCATTACTAAGTACAATCTCATCAATTTTTTGATGCCATTGTTTGGGAGCTTGCTTAAGTCCATAAAGACTTAATAATCTTACATTATATTTGTCTTCCAAGACCTTTTAATCATGTCTTGGTTATTGTGCCTGGTTTTCCCACTTGGGTCTGATTTCCTTGCGATTCCTTTTAGTGAAATGGATTTTCTTGTATTACTTTTAACCTTTAATCCTTTCAACAATTTTGATATTGATCAAACTCTTTCACCACATTCATAATCTATGCAATACGAACCAAGGCTTGTGAACTTGGTTTCGGTATCGGTTTTGGTCCCCTGAAAAAATTTTGGTTTCTAAAAATTTTGTTAGTTTTGTTGGTTTTGATTTAAGTTTCGGTTTTGGAATTATCAATATTTTTATGTGTATGTTTTCATAATAATAAATAACTTAGTCATTTACAAAAGATAAGCTTTGAATCTTATTAGAAATTTAGCCAATTTATCATTTATCTTAAAAGATCATTCAATTTTTTAACTTCGAGTTAAGAAAAAACAAAACCAGCCACAAACCCATTATCACATTCATTTCTATCGTTTACGTATGTATTTTTTTGGGCCACAAGCCCGTACGACCCAACAATGGGATATACAAATATTCCATAGCATTCATTCACACACACTCTTTCTCAAAGCATCTCTCTTCGGTCCTCTCTCTCTCTCTCTCGATGCGGTTATGATTCGAAGCTTCATTGACGAATCCCAAACCTTAAATGTATCATCGAAGACGAAGACGAAGACGACGAGTCGGAGTTGTATCAGATCAGCATCTGATGTGATTATCATGGTCAGATCTTATTGGAGCAACGATCTGAGTTGGTCATAGTTGCTCGAAATTGATAGGAAGCCCGTTCTTGTTGGAGCAACGTCGGATATCGTTGTCGTAGTTGGACTTCTTACGTTCTTTCTTCCTTTTTGTTTTCGATGGCAAAAAGCTTTTTACTCTTCTTATTTTTGAATTTCACCATAAATTCATTTGAAGATAATCACTGCTGAATCTTTTTTCATTTGCGTTAAGGTTTTAGCTCTTTTTTGGGTTTGGGCTGAAACGGAGTTTCGAGTACAGTTTCGGATCGGTCCTCTCCGAAACCGATCCAAAACGGCCAATTTTTTTTGGTTTTAGCCGAAACCTTGGACCTTGATACAATCATCTCATTCCTGGTCATGCCAGAGTGGGATTCACATTCTTTCTTGCTCAATGATGGGGAACACTCTTAACCTATAATTCACACTATATGCGTATTTTGAGAGAATTGGATGTTTATGGTTGAGATGATTATTATCTCTCTTTTCCAGATCCATACTCTAGTTATAATTTGGAATACTTCTATTCTCAGCTCATTGAAGTTGTTGTGAGTCCCTATGCTTGAATGAAAAAACCATTCATGCATACGAAATTACGATGTTCACTAACATGATCATTTTTGATATGCGTCTTCCAGTTATGGGACGGTGCAATGAGGTTCTCTTCCATTAACAATTTCGTATCTTTCCCCAAAATATTTTCATTGTCTTTATAGATCTTCACAAAATAGTTATTAAAATCTTTTTGATCTGGGTCTTTCATATTATTGAAGTACACTTTATGTGGCACTGAAGCTTATGGAAATCGAGATATGGAAAATATAATACATTCTTTTTAGAGTGTAGACGTAATTACAGGATCTTGAGCCTCAGTTTGATTTTAAGTTTGGTTTGGATTATTTCATAAAATGCATTTTTTGTATTTTTGTGTGATGAAATTTAATTTAACACTTTTTAAGTTATTTGGTTTCTAAATTTGTCCTTTCCCCCTTTTGTATATCTTCCTCTTTCTAGTTTTCTGTTTCTGTTATGATAGATACGTATCTTAGTAGTTGCCTTCTCTGATATGTAGTTTTTGTCGCAATAAAAAACACTGCAGATGTGCGTGTTACGAAAGAAGTTGCATGCTACTGATTCGTGCCTTTCCGACATCTTAAGTAATGAAACTGATGTATCTATGTCAACTTTCCAGTTTCCATCAAGGATTGAACTATTATCCGAAACCCATATATATATTGGAAATATATTTGGTTGATGTACCAAGACAATACGATCCCTAAGAACTCAGGTCTGGTCGATACGGCATGCCAATTACCGAAGTAGCATCAGACGTTCTTCGGCTGTTACTGGCTGATATGGACTGACAATTCCAACTCTTGCGCTGGATCTGAGTTTTACCCCCCTCCCCCCAGTTGTCTAATAGAGAATGCACAAACAACAAAGAATCAGGGAGATGTGAAACTGAAACCGTAGTCTGAAGCAACCAGAATAAAAGAAAACCTAAGGAACAAAAAGAGAAGACATCAGACCTTGCTCTTCCACTTTACACCTAGCTTGCTGCTGCTGTCGACTCAGCTTGCATTACTGCGCCCATTGCACATTTTTTATCTGCTGCTAAATTTTGCCACACGGCTGGATATAAGTAACTGAAGTGGGAATATGATCTGGTTGAAAATTCTTACATTTCATCCTGTAAAATTTATTTTTATACTTAATTTGGGTAATTTTGTCAGTTACCCAACTTTCCTTTCTACACAGTCGTATATTCATTTGACCGCACTTGCCAATATTTTCTTCTATTGTTTGCAGTGTCGCGAAGCATCTGGAATCTGCTAACACCATGTTCTCTTTCATATGGTGGATTATTGGATTTTACTGGGTATCTGCTGGCGGCCCAGCATTGACGCGTGATGCACCTCAACTATACTGGTTTTAGACAAATCCTTTTTTTTTGGGACATATTAGATTTGAGATTTGGCGAATTGCCTCCCCTTTTCCTTATTTTGTTTTCTTCTTATTTTTTTGCAGGCTCTGCATAGTCTTCCTCGCATTTGATGTCTTCTTTGTTGTCTTCTGTGTGGCTCTGGCATGCATTATTGGTATTGCTGTTTGTTGCTGTCTGCCATGTATCATTGCAATTTTGTATGCTGTCGCAGACCAGGTAATTCACCTTAATACTAGTATATCATCTTAAAAGTATGACCGCATGATATGTAGATAGAGGCAAAACCAATTATTTATCCAAACCCGTGTCGTGGCTTCGTTATATTGTGTTTAAGCAATATGTTACTGTTGAATTATTTTAATAAAGAACAGAAAATTTGTTTGCCAGGGGAAACAAATTTTTTGGTCAGGTTTAATTCTGAAGGAATAATGATCAGGGTATTTCAATGTGTAAACTGGAGTATTTTCTTATTTAGGCACTAATTATTTAACCTATGCCAGATGATGTCTGTCTTAAACCATTTCAGGTTTAACTCTGAAGGAAGCATGATTAGTGTATTTCAATGTGTAAACTAGTTTTTTTTATTGAGGCACTAATTAGTGGTAGTGCCATTTCCTTATTGCTGATATTATTTCAACAGTTATCAGGTGTTTAGTCCCAAACATGCCAACACAGGTCCGTGATAACAAAACTAAGTTACATGGATCTGCTCTTATTATTAATAGTCTTCTTCTATTCCTCCTTATTTTACAATCTTTCCCAAGCAGTGACTCCAGCCCTTCTGCTACCTTTCTTCTGCACCTCCAAGTTTCTGGATTCTTTGATTACAACCTTCCAAGATACACTACCTCTCAAGATACACAGTCACTGGCATCTTTCTGCACTTCCCCGGCTGTTCTATTTGAAAAAGCAACGGCATGGGCAAAAAGAAAAATTTACATTTTAATAATATGAAATCTAATTGTAGCCAAGGTTTTAAATATCAGATTTCGGTATCGTATCGGATTGGCCATATGTGATATCGGATATCAAATATCGGGGAATAAATCAGGGTTATGCAAAAATATCGGGTTGGTCATATCGGACAAGATAAGTATACAATTATAGTATCATAAATATACATGATTGGTTATATTACCAAAATATTATTAATAGGATCACATAGAGCTACGCTAAATGTATTAAGTAACCGCTAACACTAACATATGAGTATGTAATACACTTATACTATAAGTCTACAAATTTACAAAATATTAAAACCTAAAATACTGCATGAATAGAAAATGAATTCAAATATTTTCAGAAAGAGTGACTTCCACATTATGTAACAAGCTCATTCCGCATGTCTCTGGCATGAATGTTTTAGCATATACAGTTGCTTCCGCATCAGAAACAAAACTATCTAAAAAGATGACTCTGAGGGATCCATGAATCAGATTCTAAAGCTTACTCCTCAAGCATTTACTTCTTCTCCTTTTCCGTCCCTGATGATGATGCGATGTCTTTTTCTTTCTTTATAGTCTTTAATCTTTTACTAGCATTTGGCGTTGGAAAAACCCCCATCACTTCAACTTGCCTTCATGTTAGCCTCTCTAGGGAAGACTTCATCATACTCCTCATCTGAAGCAATAGAAGCATCATCCCATTTTTGAGTAATCCATTTGGCCACCTTGCCCCCTGTTATAGAATGAGCAGATAAGGTATCAGTGTTTTTGCCCTCAACTCTTTCTTTTAGCTAGGCATTGAATTTGATACAGACTAAATCTTTCAATTTACCAGTACTTAGTTTATTCATTCTTTTCGTATGAATCTGTTAATGAAAATACGATAACCAATTAGCCATCATGAGAAATATGTATATGATTAATGGATAATATAAAAGAAGATTTATTTAAAGTTTACTATCTCAAAAATATTCTAATTTCTTTCACATCCACTTAAGCAAGTGGGTAATCCCAAAATTCCCATAGCCATCCTTTTCAAATCAGGAGTCGTGTCATGCAGAAGCCACCAATTAACTAAAAATAAAGAACCAAATTCAAATTTCTTTTAGTTAAACTTTAAAATATCAAAAACTGCTAATAGGAATAAGAAATTAATATTAGTTTCTTAGATACACCTGGATCACGTGTAGAATTTTTAGCTTACCTTTGTGCTACTTTCCTATCAAAAGATCCGCTTCGAGCGGCAACTGGAAGCTAATTTATCTTACATATCAGGATCATTGGCATACATCCTGAACATGCACCATGTGAAACCAGCAACAAAGGCACACTCTCCATCAATAGCTTCCCGTCTTTGATAATAAAAATACGGGATCAACAAATAACCCTTGATGTGCACATGAGTCTTCAACTTGCCATTCCATTTTTATCGATTAGAATGAAGATCGGCTTGACTTTTTTCTTATTATGCTTCAAATTAATCCCGATCTCTTTGTTGCACATGTCTCTCTCCATATAAGTACCCATCGATGGAGTGTCGCTATCTGTTCTTCAAAGAACATTGACGATACGATCAAAAGTTCTCAAAGCCAATGTCACGTTCTTCCAAAATGAATGGCTATTGATGATGACATGTACCTACAAAGGACAAATTAACCAAAAACATCAATTAGATATTTAACTCTTATTTGTGATAATATAAGAACCAAATAACAGACTGAAATTAGATATAAGATATTAGATTTATACCCTTTTTGCTTGCGCTGTTCTGAAGAACTTCAACTCCTCACATTTAGTGGAGTTGATAAAAGCCTTCATATCGGACTTCTTCTCATGTAAGCTTTGCAATGACAGATTGTAGCAAAGCATGTAATATCGGGCCCAACAAGATTGCCTCCAATCTTCTTCTCATCATATCAAGCACGATAATGTTGGCATACATGTAGATTGTATGTAGATTGTGATGACCATCGCATCTAAAATTATATTACAGATAGGCTTTAGCTTTCCTATTTCTTGTCATAAGAGGGTCAATGTGTGTGCATTACGTGATGTTTAGAAAATAAAAGGATGTCTCACAGCTAACTTCGCTGCAGCCATATTATTCGATGGGGGTGTCAATCACTATTTGAACCAGATTGTTTTCTCAACTTCTCAATTGTTGCATTCACCATATTATAAATATATTTGCCATCATGCACATCATTAGATGTGTTTTTAAAATCATAGAACATTGTTACAACATAAGCATGAATGACACCATAAGCATGAATGACACTGTTGATTATGCTCGTATCTTTCCTGTTAGTCCAACAATCTGTCAGAAGACTACAACCATAAAATCTCCGTCTCTAGAAAAGTTTCCAACTTCTTTCTTAGAAGCAACTTTCTTAGGAAGATACTTCTCAGCTAACTCATAGGAAGTAGGACATTTCAAATTAGGTCCATATTTACCTACAACATGTACCATTTGTCCAAAAGACGGGGTGATTCACGAAAGAGAATGGTAATCATGTCTCAAAAATACATCGTGTGATCCACTTACATGCATCTTCTCTTCCTTCTTCCAGTGTTCATTAAGGATGGATTGCATCCCTTTTCCTTTCTCATTTCTCCTTTCCTAGTTATTCCACACGATGCTTTAATTTTATAATCAACATCTTCCTTTATTCATGTATCCTCTTAGATAACCATTCGAGATACTTGTGTATTTTTTCTATTAGCTTCATTAGTTATGATCTTCAAGTCTCACTCTACTAAACGTACATTTCATATAGTCGATTTTGTTCCTTTTGAAATCTTGAGTCTTCAATATTTGTCTTCACAAATCTAACTTTGCATTTATACCTCTCCTGATCCCGTCTAGACACCTCATCAAAAAAAATATCGTATGTAAATAACATACATTAAGACACCTCATCTTGAATATGCCTAATGAGCTGATCCATCTTTATAGCAAAGAGGAGACTCAGAATCAAGCCTTGATGTAACCACATCAACCCAATGGTAATCGTAAGGTTATCTATTATTCCTCCACAAATCAGCCTAAAGGATGTATGTATATAAAAAAAACCTATTGAATTTGTTAGCCTGAAGGTTTTGCCGACTTGTTTTGAGCATAATTTACTTGCATATTGTAGTTGTTGCAGGATAGAAATGGATCTTTTGAAACAAGAAGTCTTGTATTCTTATAATATTCAGGAATCTTGTTCCATTTAGTCTGATTTACATATGCTTTCTTTTCACACTGTATATTCTTATATATTCAAGTATTTATTTAACAATAATAATCATCTGAAACCACTAATTTGTTCTTAATACTTTACAAGTATAATTATTTGATATGTTATGTATCGACTCTCATTGTCCTTGAACTATCATAAAGATGGTGGCATCTATTGATATTCTGTTTTTTACTTGGGGAAATGTCTTGGTAACATGAACATTCATAGTTTCCTGTCTGCAGAGTGCAGAACAGTAGATCCACTGGCTGTGATATATGGCATATAAGTTGATCAAACCCTCAGTCATACTTCTCGCGCAACTGTATCACGACTATGTAGTCATATAGAGTGGTTAAATGAGAGATCAGCTAGATTTCTTTTGTATCCAAACTAAATGTGTTTTTGCGTTTGTTATTTCTTTGCTTTCTGAAGCAGGAAGGAGCTTCAGATGAAGACATTCGCCAACTTCCAAAGTATAAATTCAGGAGGACGGGTGATTATGAGAAAAATGGTGGGGAGATAACAAGATCATCTAGCGGAATTATGACAGAGTGTGGTAGTGATCCTCCACGTGAGCAGGCACTTTCAGCAGAGGATGCAGTATGTATTCACTGATGCTTTTTCTGATACAGCACCTGTTATATTTATATGCCCGTTGATACTAGTGCCCTGCTTTTTTGCGAACCTCATTTTTGGATGAATGCTTTATCATAGATAATCTTTATGTGTCCGTGACGTGCAATTTGCAATTTTTTTTGTTCAAAAATGTTGTCTAAGACAGCCTTTGTTCCATTTATGCCGTCCCCTATCATGAAGGTCATGGCTCCCATAAATTTAGAATTATTTTGTCTAATGCTAGCCATGGAGAAGTAAATCAAATCTGAAGTTAGAGCATTAAATTTCCTCACAAGACAAAGCTGTGCTACACTTGATTGAGATTTGTTGGATTTTCTTGCAAATCAGCATGACAAGCTGCTCTTCTTGAGTTTTTGTCTCTCTTATTAGTAAAACATGTGGAAATTGGGTCTCACAATTGCTCATCTCCAATCGTGTCGTGAATACTGCTAGCATGCGGGCTGTGCCTTTGCCCTGATTTCTTCTATGTGCATGTGTAGGAATGCTGCATCTGCCTCTCTGCCTACGACGACGGGGTGGAACTGCGGGAACTCCCTTGCGGCCACCATTTCCATTGTGCCTGCATAGACAAATGGCTTTACATCAACGCCACATGTCCCCTCTGCAAGTACAATATCATAAAAAGCAGCAGTCTTGGACGGGAGGAGCCATAGATTTATGGATGGTTTGTCTTCTCAACGAGTCACATGAGATGTTTTTAGTTCTGCTTGCGTTGCTTTGTTCATGAGATAAACAGAATCTGTGTGGCTTTTAATCTGTGTTCTCTCGTGCCGAGTGCTAGTGTCTATATAGCCCATGCAAGTTGTTTGAATGTTCCTAAATGTGATTACAAAAGCTCATCATAACCTTCTTTCTGGATGAATATGATATAATTGTTGAGATCTATATTGTCAAGTGTACAAAAGAGGGCACATAATAATAGTTACAGATGTACTGTCTTGCGATAGCTGGGGTTATTGGATATCTGAACTTGTATCTTAACATCGAATATGCCAACTTTTCTTCTTCTATTTTCCTGTAATGGTTGGTGGATTGTAACAGGTTCTTTCAGGTATGGTATCTAATAACCAGGCTGTTTTCAGCCCAGTATGTGTACTTTCAGATGATATCTTCAAAGTTCCAAGTTTGGAATGTTGTAAAGTGCGCTCGATATAGCTGCAAGGTTAGTTATGGCCAAGGTTGGGCAGTTTTTCATTTTTTTGGGGGAGGTTAACAAATAAAATCTAACATGGAAATATTCTCTTTAATATTCTATGTGAGAAGTCCACTAGAATTGCCGGATTGATTCTTAAGCAACAAATAACTAACTTGCAAAAGGTAAGTTTCGAAATGTAAACAACAATTGCAAGTATGAAGTAAAACAAGAGGGAACACAAATAAAACAATATTAACACGAGATTTATTCTGGTTCATCCATTCTTCGTGATACGTCTAGTCTCAAGGCACCTTGGATTTAATTCATTAATCACTCTCCAAAGAGAGATGATTACATTTGACTATTCAACAAGAGGACTTTCTAAGAAACATCAATCACCTCACAGATGAGGATTTACAACAGCACACCTCATCAAGTGAGGATTTCCAAACCATCACAACACATTGTGAATTTTACCAACAGTTCGTTGGAATTTTAAGTACAGTCTCCTATAGTCTTAGAATTGAAGCTTAGTGTATAATGTGGCAAAGAAAAAACAAGACTTGATCTCAAATATAACTAAAATGAAAGCTTAGAGAGATCAAAACAGATTGGCCAAGATAAAAGTGAACTTTTTGATATCAATTTGGACAAAGAAAATTTTTCAAGATGGCTTTTAGAAGGCTTTAAAAACTTGATTTTTCTTAAGAAAATTGATCACTAAATTCATACATAACTCATCCAACCACCCTCAATTTATTGGGCATAAATTGGGTCAAAATAGACCGCCCGACATATCCCCAAAACGGCTAGAAACGGCTAATAAAAATATTCCCGTTATAGGCTAACAGCTAGTTACTAGTCGATTAGAGGTCAGCAGCTAGTCGACTAGTCAGCAGCTAGTCGACTAGTCAGCAGCTAGTCGACTGGTCATAGAATTAGTCAACTAGTTCAGTTACGTCAGAAGAGCTGTTTGTGCTAGTAAAATCTAATCGGTTATAGTTATCTTCCAGGTTGACCAGTGCATAACTTAGTCGACTAGGTCCATAACTGTAGTCGATTACTTTTTGATATATTGCTAGCCAAGTTTCTAACTTCAGGTAGTCCACTGAGTGTCACACTAATCGACTAGTCTGCTAGTTATAACATGGTTTTGGCATATAACTCTTTAATAAAATCTTTTCAAAATGATTTTGAAGCATTTCTAATTCCTAAGTGTGTGAAGCTTCAGTTTAAGACCGTACAATGAATCTAAAGACGACTAAAATAACTTCAAATTTACCACAATTTTGAATCTTGATTGTCATTGAAGATCATTGTTGGATCCTGTGGATGACAAACAACACTAGAAGGGTGGGGGAGATAGAATAGTGTTGTATGAATAAAAACTTTTTCTCAAATTAACAACACAAAGAATAACTTCCCTTCCAATGTTGCCTAAGGAATCAAGTAGAGTAGGGGTGGGCATCCGAATATTCGGATCGGATTATGCCTCAATCCACCATCCGATCCGATTGAATCGGATGATGAAAAATCTGATCCGCATCCACTAATAAAAAAAGTTAATCTGGAGATTCGGATGGTTAGAATTTCGGATCGGATACGATTCGGATCGGATTAATATTAGCTTTATTGAAAATTTAAAGTTATTGATGCCACAATTTGTAACTCGTTTCATTAGATTCTGAAAGTTTAACTTTTAAACACTAAAGTCAATTCCAATATCGAAACGAAATATCCTTACAAAATACAAATTGCTAGAATAACATAAAGAAGCTATCTCTGTTTGCAATATCTTCATACTAGTTTGACATCAACTTCAAGGAGGATGAGCTTGACAACCAAGAGCTAGCTCTCCTTCCAGCAAAAATGATAAAAAAACCAAAAAAAATCAGAGCTATCCTTCCACAAAGATATCAATTCTCAGTAGTTGCTGCTGCTGTCAAAGATATCAATGTTCCCACACAACACTCTTATTCTTCCTTGTTGGGGCAGCTACTGGAGCATTTCCTTCATTTGTGTCAATAGACGGTGTCACCGATTGACTCGCCATTAATGATTAATCTGCAATTACAGTAAAAAGAACAACAAAGTGAAAAACACTGTTAGATCATGAATTTCAGTGTGTGCATTTAGTCTTGTGCTCATTTCTAACTCATACAGTGAATCGCTAGCTGTTTCAAGCCTACAAGCCTACTCTACAAAGCTAAAAAAATCAATGAATCATAATATGATAATATCATATTGCTTCTAGCTGCTACAAGTCCACTATATGGCTACAACAGAGCTCAAATTTTAAATTTATATGTATGACAGTTTGTGTACCTGAGGAATGAGGATTGCTATTTGCTAGCCTTGAGTCCTTGACTGAGCATTCAAATCAAAATCAAATCCGATTACTTTACTTGCGGACAATCTTCCATTCTTCATGCGTAAAAGCTTTGTTGCTTGGCAAATGGCAATGGCCCAAGTTCATGTTGAGATGAGGAGAGCATGCTTTATTTGTACTGTTGTACAGTACATGAATGAAAATTAAACAGACGTGAGAGAAGAGAGAGACGAGGAGGCACTGCATCTGCATGGGTCTAGGGAACCGGATGGGGCCGATGGGGGATGCAATTGAGTCTGTTAGTCTTCTTAACCAATAGCCATGATGCATTGATTCAGGGGCTTTTAGGTAGTAGTGAAAAACAATCGGATCGAATTGAGAATCGGATATTCGGATGAACTTAGACAATAACACAATCCGCTCAAAAACTAATCGGATCGGATCACATTTTGTCGGATGAAAACTAAAATCCGAATCCGAATCAGTTTCAAACAGATCGGTCAGATCTGCTTATTAATAACAAGTCACTTTCATCGGATCGGATATCCGATCTACTTTTTCGGATCGGATCGGGTGGATTCAATCGTTTAATCGGATCTTTGTCCACCCCTAAAGTAGAGTGATCTACGCTTGGTCCTTAATCAACACGATGATCTCCAAATAAAAATGAGATGATACACCAACAATGAAGATCAAAAGAGTAACAATAATAAAATGGATCTCACATCGGAATGAAGTATAGACTTGCGATAACAAAGTTAATGAGCAAGAATAGATTAACAAGTGATTGCAAATGACATATACTTAAACAATAAATAAGTTAGCATAAAGTAAATGACGATAAACAATCACAGAAAATTCACACAGAGAGACAAGAGATTTTATCCTGGTTCCCCACCTGGGTACATCCAGTATCCGACTGTCACAGATCGAGATTAAATCCACTATAAACTTAGCAATACAATTACCTAGTTTCACTCGCTAGGATTTCCAATGATCTAGTTCCACCACTAGGATTTCCAACCACCTAGTCTGAACTAGGATTTACAACACCACCACCCAGCCTTAGCTAGGATTTCCTACACCCTTATCTCCAAGGAACTCAAAGTAAGATCAGATCCAATACACCCCAATAAATTAGTTGAGATTGGTTTTTACACCCAATAATTCTATAGCCAAGAAGAATGTGCAATTGTGCTCTATGTGGCTAAAGAATTAAAAATCTTCTTTGATCATAAAAAGAATATTAGTTGATTCAATGTGATCAAGAAACTTTGTTGTTTTAAAATCCTTTTAAGAATATTCAAAGATGAAGTAAGAAGGATTTGAAAAACTACTTATAATAGCCAAATAAAATGATCTTAAAACAAGATAGAAAAATAAACACAAGAATAAGATTAGAATTTAAAAACTGTTCGCTATGAAAAACTTGAGAGCAGTAAAAATTAGAGAGCTTGAATGCTTGAGAGAATTTTGAATTTTGCTCAAGAGTAATTGTTATCGAAAAGGGTCTCAACTAAAAATGAATTCAAATCATTTAAAAAACGTTTGACTTTTGCCCCCAAACGGCTACAAAACAGATTCAATGAATCTGGTCGTTGACAGCTGGTAGTCGACTCCCAACTTTGGTAGTCGACTCCCAGAGCAATTTCTGAGAAAATCTGTCCCATCTGGTAGTCGACTCCCAGAGCATTTTTCTGAGAAAGTCTACTATTGACATGTAGTCAACTCCTGGGTGTTTGGTAGTTGACTCTTCTTGATAAGTGTTTTTCTCAAGAAGTTTTTCTCTCATATTATTGAAACTAAGTTTATATAATAATACCATTAATTTAAAACCTTTTTGAAAAATCTTTTTGTGTGTGCATATTCTTTCTTGGCTTTGACATAATCCTAAGAAAAATAAAAAGCAACTCACACACTAGGCACTATGAAGAACTTGAAGCCATGGTTGAGCTTCATCTTCGAGCTCCTCTTGTGCTTAAACTAAAGCTTCAGAATGTAGACATGGAATGCGAGCTCAATCCATCTTCATCTTCTATGTGTGTAGGTATAATTCTTCTTCTCGGAATATGTTTTGAACTTTGATTAGTTTGTTGCACAACCTACACACTTAAGCAATATAATTAGTACATAACAACATTTGGCATGCTCATTATCAAAACCACTTTGGGGTGGGACTATATTATCCAACACTCTCCACCTTTTTGATGATGACACCCAAATGAAAAACATATGAATAATATGTATATGACTGGAAAAATAATGAGTAAGTGTACTCATTCTCCCTGCTTAGATGCGGTATGAAATCATATCATACTCTCCTTACATGAAAGCTGATCAGCAACATATTATCACATATTATTCATTCATGTTTTTTCATTTCACTTTTTTCTCCCCTTGTCATCATAAAAACATATAATAGGAAACATACCAATTGTAATCAAGTGACAAATGGAGTTAAAAATTTAACATGAGTGAAACTAGTCAATCTTGTTTCAATTCCTTTTCCCCCATGATTCCTAAATCTCAATGAAGTTTTGAAAATGTATTCTTTTTCAAGGGTTTCGTGAGAATCTGCAACTTGATGTTCACAAGATACATACTTAAGTTCTACATTCTTTTTAACATAGTGATCATCTATGAATCTGTGTCTAATATCAATATGTTATGTCCTTGGATGAAGAACAGAATTTATAGTTAAATTAATAGAGCTTTTATTGTCACAATAAATTATACAAGTAGATGTATTAATACCATAATCTACTAAGATTTATTTCATCCAAAATACTTGTCACAAGTAAGTCCGGCAGCTATATACTCTGCCTCAATAGTTGATAGTGAGACTGAGCTTTGATTTTTGCTAAACCATGAGACAAGAGAGTGTCCAAGAAAATGACATGTTCCACTTATGCTCTTTCTAGTGGCTTTACAACCAGCATAGTCTGAGTCACTATATGA
Organism: Scilla litardierei; assembly: GCA_030789695.1. Lineage (NCBI taxonomy): Eukaryota > Viridiplantae > Streptophyta > Magnoliopsida > Asparagales > Asparagaceae > Scilla > Scilla litardierei. The sequence goes on along the minus strand of JAULAV010005220.1, from coordinate 98,854 downwards.
AATTAAATCAAAGGTGCTACCTTTGGGATAAAAGAATCCAAAGTCAGAAGTGGTCTTAAGATATCTAAATGTGTATTTTACTGTTTTAAGGTGTGATTCCTTTGGGTCACATTGGAATCGTGCACAAGCGCATACACTAAACATTATATCAGGTCTGCCTGCAATTAAATAAAGCAAAGAATCGATCATACCTTGATATGTTTTCTGATTAACCTTTTTACCTGTTTCATCTTTATCTAAAGAGGTGGATGTGGCTGATAAGTTCTCCATCTCGAACCTTTTGAGTATATCTTTAGCATAGTTTGTTTGGTGAATGAAGGTTCCCTCTTTTGACTGCTCGATTTGCAATCCTAGGAAGTACGTAAGCTCACCCATGTGGCTCATCTCGAATTCTTCCTGCATTAACTTAGCAAACTCTTGACATAGATCTTCGTTAGTGGACCCAAAAATAATATCACCTACATAAATTTGAATGAGAATGATGTCATCATGAATTTTCTTAACAAATAACGTAGAGTCAATTTTTCCAACGTTATGTCCCAAGTTGATTAAGAATTTTCTTAATCTTTCGTACCAAGCTCTGGGAGCTTGTTTCAGACCATATATGGCTTTATTTAGTTTATAAACATGACCTACTTTCTTATCATGTTCAAAGACATGAGGTTGTTCAACATAGACCTCCTCCATTATATAGTTACTAGTCATAACCCGTGCCCGCGGGCATGGATCATTTAAGATTCTCCCCGCGAAATCTTTGTTCCCCAAAAAAAATATTTCCACATCCAAAATTAAAAAGAATAACAAAATAGCGTAAAAATATTTAGCGACACAGACGCCTTTGACGCGGAACAATAAATTCGGCGTAGAACAATAAATTCGACGCGGGCACCTTCGGCAAATTTGACGTAGAACAACAAATTCTGCATAGAACAACAAATTCGACAAAGGGCACCTTCGGCGCAAAACAACAAATTAGCGAAAAATATTGCCCGTGGCGCATTCGGTGCAGAACAAAAAATTCGTTGTAAAAAATTTATCGGGTGCCTTCGGCGCCCGCGCGACGCCTTCAGTGCGGTTAATTACAGCAAGCCCTCTCCAGCTGCCTTGGGAACGATTCTCGTGGGTTAAGATCGTCTTTTCCACTCCAGCTTTGGACTGGCTAAGGTTTAAATGTTTTGAATCAAAGTTTATTAAACTTCAATGGATTTTAATGCAAGTTGACCTACTTTGCACAGATTATTAAACTTCAATAATATGACTTAATATGTCTATTAGTTAAATTAGGTGTGTTTATTAAATATGAAACTTTAGTGGATTAAGTTCAGTGGAGTAATATGTCTATTAGTGACTTAATATCTCTATTGGTGTTATTAAATATGTCTATTAGTTTCTGGGCTTTGTCTTCAGTGACTTAAAGTAGGCGTGTTGGACCCACTTTAATCCACAGATTATTAAACTTCAGTGGATTGAAACCCATTCAATGGATACGTCTCATTTTTTCGTCTCATTTTTTTGCCTCGACCCACAAAAAATCTGTCTATATCCTTGTGCAGTTTTTTTGCCTCCACCCACAAAAAACCCGTCTCAATCCGTCCCAGATTTTTTTGGCTTTCAATCCATGTGTAGTGTTTTTTGCCTCTCCCTTTGGGCGATGAGAAGAGATGGCCATTTTTTGCCTCGAGCTTTGGGTTTGCATTTATGAGGAGAGAGTGAGTGAAAGACTGAAGAATGCTTTTTCACTGGCCTTGACACTATTCGTCTTGGTTTCTCACCGGCCTTCCACATGAAATGACATCACAATCCCAACTATACCCTTGACACTATTGTTGTTGGAAGCCACTATTAGTACTTTCTTGCCTCGAGCGTGGGAGTCCGTAGCCATAGTAGCCATGGTTCGAGGAATTTCAAAATTTTGTTTTTTCCCCCAACAGTTCCCCACCCAAATTAAAGATTCCCCAAAACTTTCGCAAAACATGCCGTCCTGTTCAAAATACAATCGAATCATATGAAACAGCTTGCATCCACAGTATATATTTTGTCCACAGTATATATTTTGTTACTTGTTTGCCACGTGCATGATCATTCCTCAATCTCGTAGTTTCAGGTTGTTACATTTACAGAACCATTCTAGGTTATGTATCTTCTCTGTGAAAAATCAAATCATATTAGGATGCTCTCAATCTAGTTTGCCATCTTGGCATATTGAATGGTGTGCAATAAGATATTGAATGAGAGCACAATTTCAGTATAATAATGTGCATGCACCACATATTAATCGATTTTAAGTTAAGAGAAAAAAATCCAAGGCAATTCACGAAAACCAAGGTAGTTCTAAGCAAATCCTTAAGAAAGATTAAAAATTGATTTACAACTGTAAATACAATGGATAATGTTGGAGCAAAGAGGACAACATTTCGAGCAATTTTTGAGAAGTTTAAAGGTGGAGTTGCAACAATAGCCATTATTACAAAATAGTTAAGTAGTGGCTTTCCTAATGCGTCAAATTTGATGAGCTTAATCACAATGACACCTTGAAAACCCAAGTCAGTAGCAAATCTCCTTGAAAAACCAAGTCAAAATCGATGATATTTTTTTTCTCCTTCCTTACCTGCACGTGCCTTCTTCAGATTATATATCTGCACATGTTTTGGAACGGAAGATGCAATTAAACCAAGGGCAGTTAAAATCGAATGAGAGTAATAAGATATTGAAAGAGAGTATAGAATCAGATATTGAATGGTATGCAATAAGATATTGAATGCGAGCACAAAATCAGTAATTTGGTTTTCTCAATGAAAATACTTCCCTGAAAAAGAATTAATAGCTCAATGAAATATTTCAATGATGCATTTTTCAGATAAATAATGCCATGAAATAAGGGTAATCAGATAAGAAGAACTTCACCTCTTCTTTCAGCTGTTGAACCTCGCTGCCTTAATTGTTTACATGAGCAGCACCAAGCTCCGTAGTGGACACTATCTGGGCAAATTTTAGAGTGCTAATTGTTTCCCTATAAGAATCTGGGCTTACATGTGCAAAGATTAGCATTTTTTGCTTGCCCCCTGTAAAGAAACATTCAAAAAAAGATATATTCAAGTTAAAAAATGTTCACCAATTAATACTAAAAGGAAGATGTCCAAAGGATACCACCTAAAGAGTTTTGGAGCAATTGCATAAGTTTGCTATTTCTATAGGGCATGTAAGAATTCTTCTGTGCCAATGCTGCAATTACATCTCCCAAGCAAGCAAGGTCTTGTTGATATATTGTGCATCCTTCAATCTATCTGCTGTAACTTCTGATTTATCTACCCTCTCGCTGCTTGTAAGGTCAACCAAATGCAGACAACTATTAAGCATGCTTCCTGATACAATGATGTTACAATGAAGCTAAAGACCTCTATCCTACCTAAAATTCAATACCAATCTCAAGTTCACGCAAGCTAGTCTCCCCCAGTGCTATTCAATACCAAACAAAATAGCTGATCTTGCCTTAAAAAACAAATTTCAATAAAAATAGCAGATCTTGCCTTAAGAACATATTTACAGATAAAAAAGCGTTTCCAAATGACAGATCTTCCAAGAATGACATTAAACCTGCATCAAAAATTTCTCATCAACAAATTGTTTCCAAATGATCAAAATAACAAAAAAATCCCCAAAAATTCAGAAAAACATTTGGGAAACAGTAGAAATTCAACTCTAAATATAATAACAATCAAGAAATAATCTCAAATTTGCAAGAAGGCTTAATAATATGTGCCCAGTGAACTGATGCTTAATAATATTTGCAAGAAATAATCCCACTGAACTGATGCTCTCATATATTGAAGAGAGAAGAGAGTAAACACACTAATCTTTAGCAAGAAGGCTTTAGTTATCCAAATGGAACAGATTGCAGCAATCTGCATGATTCCATGTTAAGAAAACTACTTGTGACTCATTAGCTTAATAATACTAATTATATTCTCATATTCTAATAAAAGTTTACAGGGTTTTCGATTGCTCCATGTGTGGCATTTTCTTCACTTATAATCGCTTTGATGGGTATACGGTTATGACCCAGTGAAGGAGGAAAAGGTCTTCAAAGGAATTTCCAATTGCAAATGTGATATACACAATTTTTCAGATAAATTTTCTAATAGAGCTTTCAATGGTTGATCTGAATGCTTTCTTTTGCTAATTTGATGGTTTGTTATTTTTCTGGAAGTCCAGTACAAAATTAACTTTTGGCACTTCCAAACCACTACTCCTATTTAGATGTTAACTAATATCAGTGTTTTTGGCTAGTTTTGGTGGGATCAGTAGGGTTTAAATTTGATATGATACTACTGATATGTATCCGTATCAGTTAACAGTGTAAACTTCAAATCATGATTTATTGTTATCTGAGTGTAAACTTGAAGTTTGGTTTCTACCTAACAATTTACACTGTGGGCTAACACAATGAGCATAACTTTTGTTTCTGGAAAACTTCTAAGAAATGATGGCATAACAGACATTATTTTACAAATAGAAAACACTGGTGGATCCATGCCCTTGAAATTCATTAACATATGACTTCTATAATTTGTTTTATGACTGCAGACGTGGATGAAGATGAACATTGTGGATCACATGTTGGAATTTATTAAACATTGCAATGAACTGCTAACAACATTGCATGGGTCATAGATCATACAATTATTAAACATTGCAATTTAACCTGTACAATGAAATTGAATTGCAATCGTACAGGTAAACTTATTAAACTGTACAACTTCTAACAAACGACACCAATAAGTATGTTCATGGATTTGGGGCTTTAGCAGGGTTTAAGTTGTGATGAACTGCCAATAAACGACACCTTGAATTGCAATGAACTGCTCACAGATTTGGGTAAAATTGCAATGAGTTGCAATGAAGCGAATGTCATTATTTTCAAACAACGGGTCTAAATCAGATGAAAATAATGAGTGGGGACATAAGGAAATAACTGGTTGTTTGAAAATTGCAATAAGGTCCCCACTCATTATTTTCACAGATTTTCTACGGTTTTAATCAGATGATGCTCTAAGATGTTCAAATAGGAAATAACTGGTCTAAAACTAAGACTTTTCAAACTATGCAGATGATGCTCACAGATTCGTGTACCTTTTTTCAAATCGACACCTTGAAGATGATAACCTAGAAAGGTTCCAATGCTCCAATGCATGTGGGGTTACCTGCGACAACTTAGAAGGAGATAACGAAGATCAAATGAAAGAAGATTTTAACAAATGAAACCTCAAACCCAGAAATGATGGCAGATCTCGAAGATGGAGTTACATGTGATGAGATTGAAGAACAAAATTTCCCTACTCCTACATATTTCCTACGAATTGCTGTGATTGAAGATCCAAACATCAAATAAAATACATCATCCCAAGTTCCAACCACCATTAAACATATGAAATGTCCAACGAATTGCCTCAGATTTGCGAAAGGGATGGCAACTACTCAAGCATGCATAAATAACTACATGGCACACGATGAGATTAAATAGATTGAAGATCCAAGATGAGATTAAATAGTAGGTCCAAGCACACATAAAATACATGGCACACGATGAGATTAAATAGTAGGTCCAATATCAATTAAATAGAAAATTAAAGGACATAAGGAGTGGGGACCTGTTCTCATTGATCCTTTGGTGGTGCTGCTCACGATGAGATTGAAGATCCAAGAGTCCCTAGATCTTGATGTTGGCGGATGATTAACAGAACTGTTCACAGAAGTCGATCTGTTTAATTGCAAGGGACGACGCATTGTAAATGATGCTATAGCTTACGCAATCGATGCTATGAAACCCCCCAGTGCCATAGCGATGCTACCCTCCATAGATCTGTTAAGGTTGTACGAAAGCTTCTTCTTTCCAAACCTCATTCCTACTATGTCAGCTGGACCTGGCATCAACAAATAGTGTCTATGGTTTACTAAATTACAATATCTGCGGTTCTTCTTGTCCCTCTTAACAGATGGATTCATTAACGATCGTTAACCTAGAAATTAAACGGAGAGATTAGAGATGGAGCGATCGTACCGAAAACCCAGAACTTGAACGGCGGCCTCGATCTCGTGCAGAAGCGGCGGCCTCGATCTCGTGCAGAAGCGGCGGCCTCGATCTCGTGCAGCGGCGGCCTCGATGTCGTGCAGCGGTGGCCTCGATCTCGTGCAGCGGCGGCAGCCGTAGATCCTCCAACGACGGGGGGATGGGCGAAGGATGGCCCTGACCCCGTGGGAACTGGGGACTATTCTCATCGCGGGCCTCGATCTCGTGTAGATTGGGAGAGGAATACTTGAACAGAGAGCGCGAGGTCTGTCAGAGATCCCAAAAACGCAACGCCTGTTGATATCCCCAAAAAAACGCCTCTTGCGTTCTCCCAGGTCACGCAACCAGGAAACTGGGACCCATAATGGAATATTTTTCAAACAAATCCTTCATCTCAAAGCTTCATCCCTATCGTTCATTCTCCTAGAATTAATCCTGGCCCTCTTTCTATCAACCTCTTTGTCCTAGTCAGCTTGTCCTAGTCAGCCCTAGGATTCAAAAATCACTGTCAAATGTATAATAGATTTAAGAATGCGCTCTGTACATCCATTTGGTATAACTTAAAAATTTTAAATGATGCAAATGCAAGTAGCATTCTAATGGATTCTAGTCTAGCAATAGGAGCAAAGGTTTTGTCGAAATCAATACCTTCTTCTTGTGAATATCACTATGCCACTAACCTTGCTTTGTTTCTTACCACATTTCTGTCCTCGTCTAGTTTGTTCCGGTACACCCATTTTGTGTCGATGACTGGACGATCTTCTAGCATGGGGACTAGCTCCCATACCCGATTTCTCTCAAATTGGAGAAGTTCTTGCATGGCTTCAATTCATGCTTCATACGCAAAAGCTTCATCTACCTTTTTCGGCTCAATGTTAGAAACAAATGCAATATGTGTCATGTGCTCTATTTGAGATCTAGTTTTAACACATGCACCAATAGCACCAATAACGTGTGTGTGTGTGTGTGTGTGTGTGTGTGTGTGTGTGTGTGTGTGTGTGTGTGTGTGTGATGTGTAACTTCACGAAAAGATTTCGGTAAAGAAGTGGAAGTGTTAACATTAGAAATAGGTGAAACATCATCATCAATATTAATGCGAGTATTGCTAGTAAAAGATTTACATGCATAGTTTCAACAACATCTTTGGTTATTTTATTATAGATTCTATATGCTTTATACGAAAAGAATAACCGGTAAATATGCCTTCATCCGCTTTGGAGTCAAATTTATCTAAGTTATCTTTTGTGTTAAGAATATATCATTTACAACCAAAATCCCTAAAATAAGATACTTTTGAAATTTTTTGGAGCAACAACTCATAAGGTGTCTTTTCAAAAGGTTTTCTAATTAAAACTCGGTTTTGAATATAGCACGCAGTTGCTACAGCTTCCGCCCAAAAATATTTTGGAAGGTTGCTTTCGCACAACATTGTTCGTGCACACTCTTGGAGTGTCCTATTTTTACTTTCAACTACCCCATTTTGGGGAGCAGCTCTAGAAAAAGCAAAAGTATGAGAAACACCTCGTTTTTTCACAAAATCTTTGAAAACGTTCATTTTCAAATTCACCACCGTGATCACTTCTTATAGAGATAATTTTCAAAGAGTATAATCTTTCAATTCTTTTGAAAAATATTTTAAATTCACGAAATGCATGATTAAAAATAATACCCACATGTATCGTGTGAAATTATCAACTATAACAAATACGTATTTGCTATTATAAAGAGATGAAGCTATAGACAGGCCAAACAAATCTATATGAAGTAATTCAAGTGGCCTTTTGAGTTGAGAGCTCCAATACTCTTAACTGTGCTTTAATGCATTTTGCCAAGTTAAAATGAGTCACATATTTTGTCTAATTTAAAATTTAATTTTGGAAGACTATGCATCAACTCTTTCCTAGATATCTTACTCATGTTTTTGATGTTTACATGACCAAAACGTCTGTGCCATAGCAACTGGTCATTTGTTGAAAAAATAAAACATACATGTGAATCGTGATCATTTAAGCTAAGCACAAAAATATTTTCTACTCGCTTACCTTTAACAAGAATGTTGTTTATATCATTATCATAAACTAAGCAAGCATCTAATGTAAAAATAACTTTCAAACCTTTGTCACACAATTGACATATGCTTATTAAGTTATGTTTTAGGCCGCTTACCAAAATAACATATTTGATAAGAGGTTTTGAAGAGTCGTCGATATTACCGATGCCAATAATTTTTCCTTTCTTGTTGTCACCAAAAGTTACGGTTCCTCCATCAATCATATTTAAAGCGCTCAGTAATTTTGCATTCCAGGTCATGTGTGCAGAGCATCCACTGTCCATTATCCATATGTCATCATCCTTATTGTCCTAACGAGCCATCATTCATATTTCTTTCCTAAAGCTCTCATCGTTTGTTTGGGTTGTTTCCATGGGTGTTTAGATTGTTTTAGAACTTGATCCGAATCTTTCTTCCAATATATTGAGTATTTGATGTGCTTTCCGTAGAGAAAGAGGATATTCGGTGTCAGAGACTATCCGAAGGCGAAGAAGAAGTACGACACAACTGCCAACGTTGCGAAGGGCGTTGAGGTCGAGGAGTACGTATTGGTTGGTGCTTTGGAGGGCATGACGTCAGATGGTTGGGTGTTCGACTCTCGGTGCTTGTTCCACATGACGCCACATCGAGAGTACTTTACGACTTTCAGGGAAGGTGGTAAGTGTACAGTCTTGCTAGGTGATGATCGAGCCTGTAGCACAGTAGGCATCGGGACGGTGCAGATGAGGATAAGCAACGGTGTTACACGAGACATCGAGGAGGTGTGCATTGTTCCTGACCTAAGGTGTAATCTCATTTTGCTCGGATCACTCAAATCCAAGGGATGTCGAGTGACAATGGAGAATGGAGCTCTGAGGGTGACCCGAGAAGCAATGATCGTGATGAAGGAGAAGCACCAAGGCAACCTCTATTACTTGGATGGTTCGGTCGTAGCTGGCACATCGGCTCTGACTCGTGAGGCAGAGAGGGATGACTCAATGTTCTGGCATATGCACTTGGGTCATGTGGGAGAGAAAGCTTTGCAGAAGCTTATCGTGGAAGGTCGTCTGAAAGGAAGACCGGGAAGATCGAGTTCTACTAGCACTGTGTGTTTGGGAAACAGACATGTGCTTCATTTGGGACTACCATCCACAGTACGATGTGAGCGCTTGACTATTTACACAACGACGTATGGGGCCCAAGTAGAATGGCCTCATTGGGAGGGAAACAATACTTTGTGTCGCTTATTAACAACTTCTCACGTATGGTGTGGGTGTTTCCACTGATGTCGAAGGACCAAGTTCTTAGCATTTTATCGAGTGGATGAAGCTGGTCGAGACTCAGACTGGTCGACGAGTCAGGCGTCTTCGAAGTGACAATGGTGGTGAGTATAGGTCAGATCTCTTCGAGAAGTTTTGCAGATCGGAAGGGATTCAGAGACACTACACCATTGCTGGTACATCGCAGTAGAATGTGGTAGCAGAGAGGATGAATCAGACTTTGTTGGAGAAAATTCGATGCATGCTGTCAACTGCTGTCATATAGAAGGAGTTTTAGGCAGAGGCCCTGGTATGCAACCTATTTGGTCAATCAGCTATTATCAGCTGCATTGGAAGAAAGACCTCCTTTAGAGGTATGGTTGAAAAAGCCAGTTTTCGACTATGAATCACTTCGAGTTTGGGGTTGTCCAAGTTACTATGCCGTGAAGGAAGACAAACTCGATGCTCGAGCCAAGAAAGCCATCTTCTTGGGCTTCAGCAAAGGTGTCAAGGGATATCGACTGTGGTGTCCGAACAAAAGAAGGTGATCCTGAGCAGAGACGTAATGTTTGATAAGCCGACATTACTGATAAAGGAGCAAGAACCGAAGGAGGAGATCGAACAGACACAATTGAAGTAGGTCTTTAACAACGTGTCTGATACTCCACAACGGTCGATCAATGACTTAGATCGACCCACACCAGAAGTAGCAGAAGACGGGCTCTAGGCCGTTGATGGTGTAATCCGGGGTTCAAGATCAGCTGGTCGAGATAGCTCGTCTCCAAGGTTCATTCAATCGAAGGATTCTATCGCATTTTCGAGGCCGAAGCGTGAGATATGACGACCTGCAAGGTACTCGGAGGTGGTCTCGTTTGCCTTTCCCGTATTATGTATCAATGTTCCCTCCTCGTTCAGAAAGGTGGAGCAAACCGAAGACCCGAAGCGATGGAGAAGTGCAATGGACGAAGAGATGGAATCACTGGCGAAGAACGACACATGGGATCTCGTGGAGCTTTCGAAGGACAAGAAGGTGATTGGGTGTAAATGTGTCTACACCAAGAAGGAAGGAGTCGAATAAGGAGATGTTCGTTACAAAGCTTGCCTCGTAGAGAAGGTCTTTGTACATAGAGAAGGCATTGATTACAATAAGATCTTCTCTCCTGTGGTGAAGCATTGCTCGATTCGGATTCTATTGTCATTGGTTGCTCAGTTCGACCTTGAACTGGTGCAGCTAGATGTCAAGACGACGTTCTTACACATAGAGCTCGAGAAAGAGATATATATGGCTCAGCTCGATGGCTATGGGAGTAGTGACAGTCATGTATGTCGACTGAAGAATTCATTCTATGGGTTGAAGAAATCACCACGACAATGCTATAAGCGTTTTGAACGCTTTATGATAGATGATCAAGGGCATGTTCGTAGTCCATATGATCATTGTTTGTTCAATTGGAAGTTGGTTGACAGGTCTTTCATCTATCTTCTTCTTTATGTCGATGATATGCTCATTGCTACATCGAATAAAGAGGAGATTCAGAGAGTGAAGTCTCAATTGAGTTCTACATTTGAGATGAAGGATCTGGGTGAAGCACGGAGGATTCTTCAGATGGAGATCACAAGAGATCAAAGTGGAGGTACTGTTCACCTTTCATAGAGTTTCTATTTGAAGTGAAGTCTGTTATACAGAGATTTGGCTGTGAGAAGATAAAGTCCGTAGCTACTCCGCTTGCATCTCACTTCAAGCTCAGTGCCGAGTAGCGTCCAAAGAACGAAGGGGAGAAGATGCTCATGACGAGCGTGCCCTATGCCAATGTGGTAGGAGCTTTGATATACACGATGGTATGTTCTCGACCGGATCAATCACATGCAGTCAGCATGGTGAGTAGATATATGCACAACCCAGAAAGAGAGCACTGGCAAGCAGTGCAGTGGATCGTGTGTTACATCAATGGCATAGTCGACGTCAGACTGACATATCATCGAAGTGTTCATGGTCTGCACACTGTCGGGTATGTCGATTCTAACTATGCAGGCGACTTGGATGAGAGGTGATCGATAACATGCTACATCTTCACCCCGTCAGGCGCTCCAATATGTTGGCAGAGTATCCTTCAGTCTACAGTGACCATGTCTACTATGGAGGCAGAGTATATAACATTGACTGAAGAGGTGAAGGAGACGATATGGCTGATGGACTTGATGGATGATCTGGGAGTCTACTAAGAGCGGTATGATGTCCATTGTGATAGCCAGTGTCGTGCACTTGGCTAAGAATCAGGTCTTCCATGATCGTACCAAGCATATCAATGTTCGATTCAACTTTTTCAGTGACTATGTGGGAGAAGAAGATGACGTCATCAACTTACTAAAGATCGAAACAAATGACAAGCCGATGGACATGTTGACGAAGGTTGTATCGGGAGTCAAATTCAAGCATTGTTTGGACTTGCTTAATGTGGTTCCTCAAAGAAGTTGACATCTTCCCCAGGAGAGGGCATTGTGCTCGGTGGAGCCAGTTGAGGCTCGATGGAGCCAATCGTAGCCCTTAGGGGCATTTTGACTAGAAAGAGCCAAGCCAGTCCTAGGAAGGGACAGTCGTAGCTTGGCAGAGCAGTTGATCCTTCAGGATATTTGGCTCTTCGGAGCAAAATAAGGGGGAATACCATTCGATGCTCAACCAAGGTCAGTGAGAGTCGTCCGTTGGACGGAGGCTCGAATCTCGCCAAGATGGATATTTGTGGAGAAGTTGGCTCGATTCGGCGCCGGAGAAGCAGTCGTATTACAGACGAGTTACCTTTTGCAGAGATAACTCGCCTGTGCTCGGATTCGACCTATCTGACTCTTCACAAGTTACATACGAGGATGCTTTGGTCTTCTATAGCGTATCAGCTGGTCGATCAGTCGTTAGTTCGAGTCTGAAGGTCGATCGTTCAACATTGGGTCGTTCGGTCGTAACTCGGTTAGTGTCCGTGTATGGTCGAAGGGCCGTATGTCAGTCCATTGGTCGATGGCTCATATGCCATGCTCGGCACTTTGGTTGTTCGATGCAGAAGGAAGATCGCTTGGTCAAAGGGAGACCATTGGGATGAGGCCCACTAGGAAGTGACAAAGGGCCCACTAGTATGCAGCACATTGATTGTCTATGAGCGGCAATTGAATTGGATGCTGAAATTGTCGGGATCAGTATCCTTAGAAATTCCTAGCCAATGATGACACCTATTGTAACCTAGGGTTATATATAAGAGGTTTTAGGTTAGGGTTTCGTGTGGGACACATTGTAACCTTTGAAAGAGCCACCATTGTGAGAGCCAACTTTGAAGGATTGTATTGTGAGCTTTCGGGAGAGACTTGTGTGCTTCTTCTTCATTGGACGGAGGGAAGATTTGTATTGTTCCTCTCCTTTCGTAATAAAGCTCATCGGTGTTCCCCACTTGGCCGGTCCACGTCCTAAAAGCAGTTCTCTTTGTGTCATGTTTGTTTATTTGCCCATCTTTATTTCGGGTTCTTCGACGATACTGTGCAAGCGCACAGCAGGATCAACCATGTGTCACATGCATGCGTGTTGGATCCACGGGTCTTAGATCGCCTACTCTTAATGAATGTGGTGGTAGATCAGGCCAGTTGTCGTTCACAATTAGGCTTGCAGCCAATTTCTGGTTGAAGACAGAGACATGATGTGCACCAAGCGGGCCTGTGCGCTGTCCTCAGACCAAGCATTCATAGCACAAATAAGTACACCCTCTTGCAAGATATTCTCCATTGACCAGCGTTGCCGTAATCGTCCCTGCGCTCTCCCGGCCATGTTGCACTCTTCCCCGCCACACGAAGCCACAGTCTCCTGCCTCCACCACGCATCCTTGAGATAGACCAGGAATCAAATTCACGGCCAAGTGCTCGACCACATCCATCACGATCCTGCCCTTCTGCTTCAGTTTTTGTTTTATTATCATCATCATTATGAAAAAAGATTATTTAATTTTTATTTCTCATAGCCATGCATGTTGCATGTGGAGCCCCCCCTTATATCTCCATGTTGATAGATACGAGAGCTGGCATCTTCCTCCGGTGCCACACACAGTGTTTCCCTTGTCCTCTCCGCCCATGCGAATCCGGCCAATTTCTTGGTAGAGAATTGTTATATACGCCTCATAGTTGAGGTGTAGGGATGAGACACTTTGTTAAAAATGGAAACAAATTGGGAGAAAGAGGAGGAGATGTGAACCACGAAGTGATTTTTCTGTCCGTTTACAAATAGTCACATCCTTGCACCTATTTTGGAGGTGTATATAGTCATTCTCTTCTCGGTATTACAAAATTTACTTCCATCGACTCACCGGATGGCTCGTCGAAATACATGGCGGCCATGAGCCAACCGTTTTAAGAAAGCCCAAACTCAACTTTCTTCCATACAAAAAAAGCATTTCTATCTATCTCTCTAATACCTCCACCCTTCACTCCCACACACACAATCCATTGCTCTCTCACTCACTCAAATACACACTTTCAAGTACTCCAGGCTCAAATACTCTACTTATTCTCTCTCTCAAATATCTCATTCCAGCATCGCCTTAGCGGCCTTTGAAACTAACAGTAATGCACCGCAGGTCGATTCTTAAAAACTCTACTCGTTGGTTCAACTGTTAAATGTATCTAAACATCATCTAACAACTTTTCATAGATTATATGACTTTATCAACTCTTTAAATTCAAATAATTAAGCATACTAACAATGAACAATCAATCATGCACAACTTGAGTATACGGATTCTTCATCAACGTAAAAGATCATCATCAAAATCATATTTAATGTTTCTAGGATTTCTAACAAGCTTCATATCAAATAGCTCATCAAATCTCTCAATAATGTCAATGGTATACATGTATGGATATACATAAGATGAAATAACCTATGATACCGTATGATACCGTGAAAAATGTGTAGAAGCTAGGTACAAAGTTTAAGCATGTGCATGTTCATAGATAAGTGTGCTAGTGCTCAATTAGCGATATAATCCACAACTCCCTTCAAATAAAACAAAATTGTCTTTCATCTATATGTTTGATGAAAAAAATCCACTAATTGCTTCTTAGTATCAATATTTTCTAAAGAGATATCTTTCTTTTCAACATGGTCTCTAAGAAAGTGATGACGAAAAACAATATGCTTAGTCATAGAGCAGGTTTTTAGAGAGATTTGTGACAATCAAATTGTCATACCAAATTGTTGTTAGTTAGAAAGTAAGATCGCAATCTCGAAGGGTTTGTCTCATCCATATGATTTGGGCACAACAACAACATGCTAAAACATGTTTAGCGTTGTTATACTCAAAGCTATAGAATTTTGTTTCTGGGAAAACCAATAAATAAGAGACATACCAAGTAGTTGGCACGTGCCAGTGGTGCTCTTACGATCAGTCCTACTGCCCGTAAAATTTGCATCACAATAACCAACAAGCTCAAAAGATGTTCAATTTGGATATCATAAACTTACATATAAAGTTCCCTTAACGTATTGTATGATTCGTTTCAATAAAGAAAGATGAGACTCTTTAGGAAATGATTAAAACCTAGCACAAAGACACACACTACATATAATATTCGGCCTACTAGATGTCAAATATAAAACACTACCAATCATACCTCTATACATGCCACCTTCTTTCCTTTATCATCCTTGTCCACTTTTGCGGTAGACACCATTGAAGTTGCACCTCTTTTGCGTTCTCTAGGCCAACCTTCTTCACCACTCTCTTGCATACTTTTACTAGCTACTGAAAATACAGTTCTTACATTGTTTGATTTGCAATCCAAGCATGAAAATGAGTTCAACCACCAAGCTCATATCGAAATCCTTAGACATACACTTAATAAAATCCTCACAAAGCAATTGATTAGTAGCACCAAAAATAATATCATCAATATAAATTTGCACTAAAAGTAAATCTTTATTTTGATGTTTACCAAATAAGGTTTTATATACATTTCCCATAAAAAATTATTTTGAAGCAAAAACTTACTAAGTTGCTCATACCAAACTCTAGAAGCTTGTATGTACCCATATAAAGCTTGCTTAAGCTTAAAACATAATCTGAGTGGATGGAGTCTTCAAATCCAGGAGATTGTTAGACATAGACTTCCTAAAATAAAACCACATTCAAGAAAGTACTCTTGATGTCCATCTAGTAGAGTTTAAATTTCAAGAAATTTATGAATGCTAAAAGCATATGTATAACTTCCAATTTCGTGACTAGAGCAAAGGTTTCATGAAAGACAATCCCTTCCTCTTGGTTATAACCATGTGCAACGAGTCTAGCCTTATTTCTAACCACATTGTCCATTTTGTCAAGCTTGTTTCGAAAAACTCATTTAGATGTTTGGGTTTAGGAAAAAGTTTCCAAACTTGATTCCTTTCGAATTGTGACAATTCTTCTTGCATTGCCATAATCCAATAAGAATCTTCCAACGCACTTTATACATTCTGAGGTTCTAACATAGATATGAATACAAAGTTAATCATCAAATTAAAGCTACTTCTAGTGCGTATACCTTCTGCGATGTCGCCAATGATTTGGTCCTTAGGGTGATCCCTCGCAAATCTTCAATCTCTAGGTAGATCATGTGATGATGTAGCTTCCGCTTCCTCCTCCCTCGGTACACTATCTTGTACGTCGGCATGTTCATTGGAATTGTTAGAGTTTATGTCCAATCCTTCCATGCCACCTACAATTTCGAAAGATTCTCCAACACTAGAAGACAAATTAGTAACACTTTTATCATCAAATTCAACACACACATTTTCTTGAATAGTAAGTGTTCTTCTATTAAAAACTCTATATGCCTTACTATGTGGAGAACAACCAACAAAGATACACTCATAGCAACAAATTTGTCAAGATTTTTGCCATTCTTCAAATAAAACATATGCATCCGAATGGTTTATAATGAGTTAAATTAGGCGTCAACTCTCTATATAGCACTTGTTGAGTATTGGACTCTACACATTGGTTTTGATGATGATCAAACATAAATCATTGTGATTAACCCATATGATTGCAGTTAACTAAAGAGTCACCAATTAGATTTAAGAAGATCAAAAGTGACTACACGTGTTGATTCAAGTGGAGAACTTGGTAGATCAACAAAGATGAAGTATTAGCTTGAAGAAATCAAAGACTACATCAAACCTCAAGCAATGGCTTCAATAAATGAATGTAGATTCAATCCAAAGAGAAGAAATGAATGGATGATTCAAAAGCTTCAAAGAACATCTTGAGGATCAAAGACTAGATGATGATGGAGACATTCAAGACATACATCTAAAAGACTCAAGACCATGAAGAAGTAAGGATATTCATTGTAATCTTTTGTATTTACTTCTTTGTGAGTATTAGAAATGTTAAGTCTTGAATTAAAACTACTTAGAGGCACCTACACTACCTTTACACATCATTAGTATAGCCTTTAGTTGACACCATATGCTTCTCGGCATTCAAAACTTGAATCTGAACTTTTGACTCAAATAGGGGCCTGATGAAGGATAACCAGGCCTTTGGTGTGCACACCAGAGGCCTGGTTGCCCTTCAGCAGCCGCATGTTGCAAAACAGAGCCCAAATCTGGTTGAAGCTGTTTTCTGTTTTTCAGACCAGTCTGCCTTCAAACTGAGGCCAGTCTTTCTGTAGTTGGAATTTTTCATCCAAACTACTTGAATTTTGCCCTTCTCTGTCCATCACCTTCTCACTTGACCTCATGTCCCCATTCTTCCATTCCGTCTCAGGCATGCCCTAACCTTAAGCCTAAGCCTTACCCTTCCAACTCCGCCCAACCCCCCCAAAAAACCTTCCCCTCTTATGGCAACTCTATCCCCAACACCCCAACCCTAACCCTTCTTGGAGTGAGCGTTTCAACTCCTCCATGCCTCCAGACCCCCTTAGGAAGCAACACTTAGTCGACTCGGTTGCCGCCTCTGAGGGGCCTATCATTCTTTCAGAAGAAGAGATCTCTGAGGTACCATGGAAAAAGACTTTGGTGGGCTACACTTTGTTGGGTAAGCGTCCTGCCTTTGATTTCCTCCTAAATGCTGTCTTGCAGATGTGCACATAACTTTTCTCAGTAAAATGGCGAGTTAGAAAGATATATATATATATATATATATATATATAGGGGCAAATGTGCCTGAGAACGTGCGCAGGTAGAATTACCTGCGCACGCCCCCTCTGTTCGGGGTTTCTAAATATATTTTTTTGAAATTTTTTTTTGCAGTAGCTAGATATACTTGTTATGAAGCTCCCCACAAAATTTCAGGTCAATCCAACACCGTTTGAGCCTCCGTTCATCGATTTCAAAAACGTTACGCAAAACTGTCCAGAATTTGGACAGTTTTGCGCAACGTTTTTGAAATCGATGAACGGAGGCTCAAACGGTGTCGGATTGACCTGAAATTTTGTGGGGAGCTTCATAACAAGTATATCTAGCTACTGCAAAAAAAAAATTCAAAAAAAAATACTTACAAACACCGAACAGAGGGGACGTGCGCAGGTAATTCTACCTGCGCACGTTCTTAGGTACATTTTTTGCAACTCTTATGGCAACTCTATCCCCAACACCCCAACCCTAACCCTTCTTGGAGTGAGCGTTTCAACTCCTCCATGCCTCCAGACCCCCTTAGGAAGCAACACTTAGTCGACTCGGTTGCCGCCTCTGAGGGGCCTATCATTCTTTCAGAAGAAGAGATCTCTGAGGTACCATGGAAAAAGACTTTGGTGGGCTACACTTTGTTGGGTAAGCGTCCTGCCTTTGATTTCCTCCTAAATGCTGTCTTGCAGATGTGCACATAACTTTTCTCAGTAAAATGGCGAGTTAGAAAGATATATATATATATATATATATATATATATATAAATAAAAATATATATAATGCATCGAACTTCAAAAGAAATGCGACGATTCAAAGGAGCTGAAAAACTCCCCTATCTCTTAGGTAGCGTACTTGAGTAGTAACCCCGGAAGGGGCCCCATGTTGCTTTGGAGCGCTAGCTAGCGGGGAAGAAGTCCCTTAAGAAGGCGGATTGCCCAATAGCAAAGATAGGACATTTCATAAGTCCCATTCCCAGGAGAAGGAATACACATCAGTCGGAACTAGATCGCCCAACATCAAGTGAGTCTTGGCGACAAACGCATTAGATGGGTGAAGACAATGCAGAGTAGTACCGTCCACAGTCCAGAAGACTAAGAGTTCCACTAAAAATAAGTAGAGTATAGACTTTCTATTATACGAGTCAAAATCTTATGTCTTTCACATATGAGTGAGATACCCTCAGAGCAAACATATTCATGAGAGGGGAAGGATTTCCGCTATCAATCTATTTAGCTAAATCACTATGATTTCCAACAAATCTTGAATCACTCCAATAGGATATCTGTAGTTCAAGGTACGACTATTTTCGTGAGCCGATATAAGATTTCATGCACATAGCAGTCGGATTCAAAGTGCTGCCAGTTTTTATCTAGTTGGAATTTCATGTTCATTCCAAGCTCATTTAAAAGAAAATCTTGTTAGCTTTTCAATACAACTTGAATCACTCTTATAGTATATCTGTAGTGGCAGATATATATGTTTTAATGATCAGTTGTATAGAAAAACTGCAGAATCCGCCCTTTGAACAGCCGCTTGTTGTAGGTTTGACATGCGTCTGCCCAAGTGTACATGCACCTGATCATCCTTCTACAGGTGCTTGGTCAGCTTTGTAGTGCCCTGTGGTAGCTACTGCACACGTACTAGAGGGGGGGGGGGAATAGTACTTAAATAATCAAGATAGTTATTCCTAATTATTGTGCAAGAAACAAACGACAATGCAGAATTAAACAACTTCAACAAGAATTAAAAACATACGAAAACAAACAATATTACTGGGTTCAGATCCACCCAAGTCTCCCCGACTTGTTCCCAGTGATCCTACGTCCCAACCACCCGGATCCCCTCCGGATACTTGAGTTAGCAACCCTAACTCAAGATTTTCACTATGAAGTACTTGTGAAAAACCTTCACAAGTCAAAGCATACACAAAGCAATTTGTGACTCCCACAACCCGGGATCACAACCACACTCTCACAACCGAGAGTGAAACTTACAATTCAAATATGAAATGAAATAAACTCTTACCTTACAAAATCCTATGCCTTGAGTATACTTACCAAATTAGGGCAAAGATGGATTTTGGAGAAGAGGATGTCACCAAACCCTAGCTTCAAGAAGATGACCAGCAATGGAAGCCTAGGGAGGAGTATGATGACTTGGATCAAGCTCTTGGCTTGAGATGCTCACAATGGAGAGAATCTCTCTTGAGGAAGATGGCTCAAAGAGTGAAGGGAGAGATTCTTGTGAGGGAGAGAGAGCTTAGAATTAGCTTGGGAGAGCTCTTCTCTTAGGTCTGAAATAGCTTGGAAAATGGACCTCTCTCTTTGCCTCAAACGAATCAGGTTTGTATTTATAGAGGCAAGGAAAATCGTGTTGGAAAAGATCCCAACGGCTCTATTCTGAACCAGACTAGTCGGTCAAAGAAGGATCACTGACCGACTAGTTCATCAACTAGTCGGTCGGTGATACAACGTAGACCGACTAACGGTTGAACAACCAAAAGGTCGAAGTACAGGAGATGACAGCTAGTCGGTCTAAGAAGACTTACCGACCGACTAGTTTCACAACTAGTCGGTCGGTGAATGATCTTTGACCGACTAACAGTCGAAATAGAGTAGGTTGACTTCAAGATGAATTAGTCGGTTTAAGAACAAATGCTGACCGACTAGTTTCTCAACTAGTCGGTCGACAAACGTTCTTTGACCGACTAACTCGAAACAGTAACTCAGGCTGTACAGAGGCAAGCTCAACTAGTCGGTCCAAGAAGGATTCCTAACCGACTAGATCGTCATCTAGTCGGTCGGTGACACTTCTTTGACCGACTAATTGAACAACCTAGAATGAGCTGAATTTAACAAGGCATCTAGTTGGTTCATGTAGAGTTGCTGACCGACTAGATCGTCATCTAGTCGGTTGGTGACTCTTCTTGAACCAACTAACATGCACTCGAAGCCGAGGGAAGAAGCGATAGGCTTCGGGAAAGTTTCTAATGGCTTCTATGATAATCCTAGCTCTAAGATATGAGCGAAATGCAGTTTATAATGTAAGTCCTACTCAAGGCTTAACATTCTAATCTATGAAGCTAGAAGACTATAAATTAAACCTTACGAGCCGTCTTCAAAGCTTCAATCTTCATTCTTGACTTCAATAAAACTCCTTGAGCTTCAACGAAGCTTCAGGCACACGATTACGCGTATTGAGAAGTCTTGAGGCGTCGCCTTTGATGTTTGTATTCTTTTGGCGACGATCTCCATAACTGCGCTCACAAATAAGTTAGTATACATTATTTATGTTTGCTCATCATCCAAAACCAAATCCGGGGAATTAATACACAACATTCTCCCCCTTTTTGGTGATGACAAACCAATATAAATAATAACAATAATAATGATTCAATTGAAATTTACTTACTCCCCCTGCATTGATGACACATTAGTTTCATGTTCAATAATATTCCTATGCATCAAGCAGCGAGGGAAATATAAAATATGAATCCTACTATTGCACATATAGGATCAAAATCCATTTTATATCTTCACTCCCCCTGAATCTAACACATCAAATTAGATTCATGGTAAATTTTTTTGAATTATTAAATAGCACATTGTCATTATTATATCTCTCCCCCTTTGGCATTAGCAAAAAGAGTGGGAGGATATCAACGACAAAACCAATGTCTAATAATAACTCATGGGAGTCGAAGACTACGACCAAGGTCCAAACTAACACCAATGCAAAATATCAAATGTAAAATACCGAATAAAAACAAAGCGTGTCAAGGAGACCAAAGTCGAAAATCGGAAACCGAAATCATAAAATCATCGGCGAAAATCGAAATACGAAATCATCAAGCCATATGCGAAAATCGAAAACCGAAATCATAAAATCATCGGCGAAAATCGAAAATCGAAATCATCAAGCCATAGGCGAAAAACGAAATCCGAAATAATCAAAACTCAAATCGATTTCACTTATTGAGTTTTGGAACATACTCTCCAAAATCAATAGAATGCATGGAAAACAATTCTATGTTTCCATAGAAAGAATTCTATTAAATCCATAAAATCGTCGAACGACGAAATCAACATCAGAGACAAAAATAATCCGATGTGCATACTAAATGTAGCATGCAAGAATGTTATGCCAAAAAAAATAGATAGAACATCATATAACAATGGCATACACTAATCTAGCATACCAAGTGAAGCAAAGTGATACCAATCGTAATATATTCTACCAATAGATACCAATATGAATCAAAAGTATGAACATACTTACAACATTAAGCTTCCCCTACTTTGGTGCATCACTCAAGCACCAATAACTCCAATCGAATGAAAATCCTTGCAAATCACGGAGTTGGTAGGGTTGGTATCCCATGGTGAATTTAACCTAGAGAATATCATTTTGGTATCCAAAAATCTTTTTGGATCCTATGGGTTAGGCAACAAATTTAGCGAACTAAACTCAAATTAAATGTAACCCAATCATACCACAATTGCTTTGGTACCCATAAAAATGAACTTAAACATATGGTACCAAGCAATGAAGGATCAAATGAAGCTAACCCTTCGGAAACCAAGTCCAAGAGGAACTTGATTTCCCAACATAATTATCATTCAAAATAACATCATTAATAAACGATTTCACATATAAATTTTTATTATGCATGCTTGTGTTCTTCGGACCCCAAATGGTGTATGTCTTAGGAGTCCTAATCCTATTGGGAACATGCATATGTTGTTGATTTCTATGTGATGCATGTCGTGGGTAAGCATATGGCATGCGATGCAATGGTATATGACGATAATTATTCATATGAGAATGAGGATGAACATATGAATATGGAGGAACACGTGCATGAGTGTGTCTCACATGGTGTGCACGTGCTCGTGGGTGTGGAGCATAAAAATCATCATTTGTGCTAACATGTGGGGTATGATGTGTGTTCCTACGTGACATGGTATACATGTAAGCATGACCCTTCTTTGGAGGTCCACCCAAAGTGGGTTTCTTTCCACATGGGGGCGTGTTCCTAGCGGAAGCACCATTGGTAGAAGAACTACCCATGACGTGTTTACTTCCACTAGTAGAAGTATCGGAAGATGGCCTAACAAAGGTGGCAGACGATTTGGATGAATCTCCCATCTTATACCCCAAGCCAATGTGATGATTGGCCAGAGGTAAGTCATTTAGGATATTATCCAACTTGCCCTTACCTTTGTTGAATTCATGAATTCGGCGTAATGTGCTCTCATGCTTCTCGGTGAGAGAATGCAAAGAAGCATCCAAAGTGGATACTTGCGATGCGAGTGCACAAACACGTGATTTGAGATTTTTATTCTCAATACTCAAAGTTGAGATTTGAGACGTCAAATCCGCTATCACATGTTCATCCGAATCCTCGATATGAACATGCTCAAGTTGAGACTTGAGATTTTCAATCTCATTTCTCAACCCATCAACAACGGTGTCGTTGTTGACGATGAAAGGCTTAGGCGAGTTTTTAAGACTATCTAATTCATTTTTAGTCTTCATAAACTTAGTAGCCATATTAGAAAAATTATTCCATAGTTGTTCATTGGCTATTCTAAGTTCATCATTGGTTATCTCTTCGCCTTCATCCTCGCTTCCATCCTTGCTTTCATCGGAGGAAGTCTCTTCATCACGATCCTCTTTTTCCATGAAGCACGTGTGTGCTTTCTCCACTCTTTCATCGTCCGACTCTCCACTTGAGGAATCGGAGTCGGTGAAAGTGCCGACAAGCCCTTTCTTGTGCTTTCTTGACTTGTCGTGCTTGGATCCCTTCCATTTTCCCTTGTTTTTGTAGAGAGGACAATCCGGCTTGATATGTCCTGGCTTATTGCATTTGTAATACACGGGAGTAGAAACATTAGTCGAAATAAATTTAGATTTACGATTCAACTTACCTTGTCGGAAGAATCGGATGAACTTCTTTGCCATATCGGCCAAAGCTTCCATGTCCAACTCATCGTCCGATTCTTCTTCTGATTCTTCATCATCGGTAGATGGAGCCGCCTTGTATGCAATCGCCTTTTTCTTAGGCTCGTCTTGCTTCAAGTACGACTTCATCTTTTCTTTCATCATGAGCTTGCTATCCTTGCACATCTCGTATGACATCAAGGTACCCATTAGTTGAACCACGGTATAAGTTTTCATGTCATTACCTTCCTCGATGGCGAAGGTACGCTTCTCCCAACAAGAAGGAAGTCTATCGATTATCTTCGAGACTTTATCCTTTTGGGTGTAGGTCTTCCCAAGAGCTTCCAACTCGTTTGTGATGTCGACGAATCGAGCATAATACTCTTTCATCTTTTCACCCTGCAGCATATGAAATAATTCGAAATCTTTATTCACTACCACGAGTTTAGAATCTCTTACCCGACTCGTCCCTTCATGTAAGATGAGGAGGGAGTTCCATATTTGATATGCACTCTTACATGTGCATATCTTATTGAAGTCCTCGGGCTCCAATGCGCATTGCAAGGCATTCATTGCCTTGGCATTACTTACCTCCGCGGAGACCTCCGCGGGAGTCCACTTCGCGAAGTCTTGTTCGGAGGGCTCGACATATTCGTTCATCGTGGCTCTCCAAAGTGAAGCGCTCCGGAGGAACGTTTCCATTCGGTATTTCCAGTACCCGTAGTTGGTACCGTTGAAGGAGGGAGGCCTAGATGAAGATTGCCCTTCTAAAACTGAAGAAGCTCCTTGACGATCCTTGAAGACATTGTAGTCGTTGTTTGTCATGGCTTTGACCTTGTAGCTTTAACCTTGGCTCTGATACCAATTGTAGTGCCCTGTGGTAGCTACTGCACACGTACTAGAGGGGGGGTGAATAGTACTTAAAATAATCAAGATAGTTATTCCTAATTATTGTGCAAGAAACAAACGACAATGCGGAATTAAACAACTATCAACAAGAATTAAAAACATACGCAAACAAACAATATTACTGGGTTCGGATCCACCCAAGTCTCCCCGACTTGTTCCCAGTGATCCTACGTCCCAACCACCCGGATCCCCTCCGGATACTTGAGTTAGCAACCCTAACTCAAGATTTCCACTATGAAGTACTTGTGAAAAACCTTCACAAGTCAAAGCATACACAAAGCAATTTGTGACTCCCACAACCCGGGATCACAACCACACTCTCACAACCGAGAGTGAAACTTACAATTCAAATATGAAATGAAATAAACTCTTACCTTACAAAATCCTATGCCTTGAGTATACTTACCAAATTAGGGAAAAGATGGATTTTGGAGAAGAGGATGTCACCAAACACTAGCTTCAAGAAGATGACCAGCAATGGAAGCCTAGGGAGGAGTATGATGACTTGGATCAAGCTCTTGGCTTGAGATGCTCACAATGGAGAGAATCTCTCTTGAGGAAGATGGCTCAAAGAGTGAAGGGAGAGATTCTTGTGAGGGAGAGAGAGCTTAGAATTAGCTTGGGAGAGCTCTTCTCTTAGGTCTGAAATAGCTTGGAAAATGGACCTCTCTCTTTGCCTCAAACGAATCAGGTTTGTATTTATAGAGGCAAGGAAAATCTTGTTGGAAAAGATCCCAACGGCTCTATTCTGAACCAGACTAGTCGGTCAAAGAAGGATCACTGACCGACTAGTTCATCAACTAGTCGGTCGGTGATACAACGTAGACCGACTAACGGTTGAACAACCAAAAGGTCGAAGTACAGGAGATGACAGCTAGTCGGTCTAAGAAGACTTGCCGACCGACTAGTTTCACAACTAGTCGGTCGGTGAATGATCTTTGACCGACTAACAGTCGAAATAGAGTAGGTTGACTTTAAGATGAATTAGTCGGTTTAAGAACAAATGCTGACCGACTAGTTTCTCAACTAGTCGGTCGACAAACGTTCTTTGACCGACTAACTCGAAACAGTAACTCATGCTGTACAGAGGCAAGCTCAACTAGTCGGTCCAAGAAGGATTTCTAACCGACTAGATCGTCATCTAGTCGGTAGGTGACACTTCTTTGACCGACTAATTGAACAACCTGGAATGAGCTGAATTTAGCAAGGCATCTAGTTAGTTCATGTAGAGTTACTGACCGACTAGATCGTCATCTAGTCGGTTGGTGACTCTTCTTGAACCAACTAACATGCACTCGAAGCCGAGGGAAGAAGCGATAGGCTTCGGGAAAGTTTCTAATGGCTTCTATGTAATCCTAGCTCTAAGATATGAGCGAAATGCAGTTTATAATGTAAGTCCTACTCAAGGCTTAACATTCTAATCTATGAAGCTAGAAGACTATAAATTAAACCTTACGAGCCGTCTTCAAAGCTTCAATCTTCATTCTTGACTTCAATAAAACTCCTTGAGCTTCAACGAAGCTTCAGGCACACGATCACGCGTATTGAGAAGTCTTGAGGCGTCGCCTTTGATGTTTGTATTCTTTTGGCGACGATCTCCATAACTGCGCTCACAAATAAGTTAGTATACATTATTTATGTTTGCTCATCATCCAAAACCAAATCCAGGGAATCAATACACAACAAGCTTGTTTCCTGCCAGTTTTTTCAATCTTTTGAGTATAGTGGACCAGGCGCATGTCCGCCCTTTGTTGGCGCATATCCTAGTCGTTTTCAGCCCAATTCTGGCCGTTGGGAGATTGGTTTTTGGGTCTTTTTTGCTTGGGATTTGGGCTTCCCTTGAGCTACTATATATAGGAGATAGGCTGAATATGTTAGCTCTCTTGTCTCTTAAGAAAACATTTAAGTCTCATTTTCAAGCCTCTTTCTCCTCTCAAGTACTCTCTAATTATCTCTTGCCCTCTATGCTCTAAAGCACACATCTAAGCTAGATTTGCTTTCATCTTTGGGCAAGCATCTCAAGAGATATCTCCTCCTACATTGAGCACTTTACACACACTTAGCCTTCACAAGTAAGTTCGTATTCAAGGGATATGTGAGTGTATTTCAAGATGTATATTTCATTCTCAATACTTCTATTTTGTTGAGTACTCTCGGTTTGTGAGAGGGTGGGCTTGATCCCAAGTTGTGGGAGTCAAGGAGAAAGGTTTGCTCTCAATATTTGAGAGTGTTGACTTGATCCCAAGTTGTGGGAGTCAAGGAAAGGGTTTGCTCTTGGTTTGTGGGAGTGTGCTTAGTTCCAAGTTGTGAGATTAAGGTTTTTGCATGTTCCTGAGTTATGGGATACACTGACATCGATTGTAGGTCCATTGTACTTGTTAGGGTTTTCGCAAGTGGGCTAAAGGGAAGCTCTAGTGGTATTTACTAGAGTATCCTAGTGTGATCTCAGGTATTGCTGGATTAGGGCACCGGTAATAAGTCGGGTTTGACTTGGGTGGCACCGAACCAGGTTACATTGCATGTTTGCATTGCATTCTTCCTTGTGTTGTTGATCATTTCTTTAATTCCGCATTTGTTGGTTAATTAGGGTTTTATTTGGCGTAAATTCCTTATAATTTTATAAAACACTACTCACCCCATACTGTTTCTTCCTCATAGCACATGGTCCTTACAATGCTCATAAGGTGTTTTCTTTAAAATGGATCTAATGGACACACGATTCAAAATATAGCAAGCAGTGGTATGTCTTCTCCCCAAAAATGTAATGTCAACGTATAGTCATGTATCATGGTCTTAGCTATCTCTTGCAAAGTGCGATTTTCCTCTCTACAACACCATTTTATTATGGCGTCCTTGGGGCAGAAAATTGTGAAAATAACCTTTCGAAGAACAAAAATCATCAAAGCTAGAATTGAAAAATTCTCCACCATGATCTCTTCTAACTTTGATTATAGAAAACCCCTTTTTAGTTTCAATCTTTTTGCAAAATGTTTTGAAAGCATTAAAATTCGCATTTTTTGTGCGTAAGAAAATAGACCCAAGTAAAACGAGAAAAATTATCAACAATGACAAAGCAATAGTGCATACCACCTACACTAGTAACTTTCCTAGGTTCAAACAAATCTAAGTGTATTAGTTGCAAAGGCTTGCGGTAGTAACAACATTTTTAGGGTTGAAACTACTCATTTGCTGCTTGCCTAGTTGGCATGCCAAATATTGTCCTTATCGAAACTTATTTGAGGTAAACTTCTCACAAGTTTCTTATGAGCAAGCTTTGAAATTAGGTCGATGCCATCATAGCCAAATCGTCGATGCCATAACCAACTAGTCTCATATTATGCAACTAAACACTTTAGATTGTTTGATTCATTAAGTTTGATGTTGTAAAGGTTATTGTGTGATGTGATTTTAAAAAGGATGTTATCATTTTTTAGAATGTGTACGTCGTCATTTTTGAAATGCACCTTAAAACATATAGAGCAGAGTTGATCTGCACTTAACAAATTATGCGCTAAAGCATTGACAAGATTAACATTCTCAAAGGCAATATTGTTGGAACTTGGTATTTTCCATCCTCTCTTCCATAAGGTTTTGATGTGACAAATCAATATATTTTATGTTACTAAATCTATCTTTGCAAAGGTGCAGACATAACGCTTATTTCATTCACATTATGCATGTGATCAGATTAC
Organism: Scilla litardierei; assembly: GCA_030789695.1. Classification (NCBI taxonomy): domain Eukaryota; kingdom Viridiplantae; phylum Streptophyta; class Magnoliopsida; order Asparagales; family Asparagaceae; genus Scilla; species Scilla litardierei. The sequence goes on along the minus strand of JAULAV010005220.1, from coordinate 70,820 downwards.
ATGGACTCTCTGCAAAAACGGCCTTGCTACTCATATTACGTTTGAATAACGTATCTACAGAATGGTGTAATTTTACTTTTTAGATAGCTTCAGAGCCTTGGCTATAACATATCATATATCTCTAAGGTCCAAATTATATCATCTTCCAACCCATTTGATTCTAAGTCAAAATTCCCATTTTTCATATTTAGTCGACTAGGATTTGTCGTAGCCTACTAAAAATATTTTTTTTGACTTTTGACCTAAAACTTTCTGACAAGGATCTATCCGTTGACTGATCCACATCACCAATTTCTTATGTCATTTATGATCATTTTAAAATTAGCCAGCTATGACTTTTCCTAGACTGCTAAACCGTTTTTCTGACCGAAATTTTCCAGAACAGTTTCTGACCATTCTCTAACGTCTCTGATGGTTTCTGAACGTTTTCTAACGTCTCTTTCAGAACCATTTCTAAAACCTATAAATAGAGGGGTACACCCTCTCTTTTCCTTCACTACTTTCCTCTTTCTTAATCTCCATTTCGTGGAAATCAAGGGTTTAATTTTCTTGAGCATTTCCGGCCATTAGTTGTTCTTTTCTTATTTGTAAGAAGAAATCATTAGATTTCTCTCTTCGTTTAAGACCGAAAGAACTTGGATTTCAACACTTTTTGGAAAGTTGTTCAAGTTCGTATTTGTAAGAAGAAATCATTAGTTTTCTCTCTTCGTTTAAGAATGGAAGAACTTCAATTGTGTTTCACCATTACATATCTTGAAACATTGAAGTCTCTCTTTTAAACACCAATCCTTTGAATTCATTCTTGATATTCATACCAAGGCTATAGGTGTTTTCTATTTCATTATTTCTTCAACAGGTTTGAATCTCTAGTTATTGAGATTGTACAAAATTTGGGACACGGGGAGTGTCGCCATTTTTGTAAGTTTGTGTTTGCGGGGAGAAAGTGATTTTAGTGGATTGAAAATCTCTACGGAGAGTAGAGGAATGGAGTAGGATCAAAAGGATCTGAACCAGGATACATCTTTGTGTTTGCGATTGGTTTATTTTTAATACTTGTCATTTACTTTCTGTACCATCTTTGCAAATTTTAGTAACATTTTATCTTCTACAAGTTTTTATAATACACTATTCAACCCCCTTTTAGTGTATTTGTGTATACAGATGATCCTACATTTGGTATCAGAGCAGGATTAAGATGGCAGAACAGAACATGACAGCAGTTCCACACAACTATTCATCTCAATATCCAGAAGGCAACTCTCAAGTTCGTCCTCCTCCATTTGATGGTTCCAATTTATTCATACTAGAAGGTTAGAATGGAGATTCATCTTCAATGTATGGATTATACGTTTTGAAACATCATAGAGACAGGATATCAGAAGCCAACAACTTCATTCTCTGAATGGACTGCCAACGACAAAACTACAGCAACCAACAACTCAAAGGCTATGAATTCTCTATTCTGTGCCATGGATAAGAATGAGTTTAATTGAGTATCTCAGGCCAAAACTGCTACAGATATTTGGCATATACTCGAGGTAACTCATGAAGAAACCAGTAAAGTGAAGGAAACTAAGATTTCCGTATTGGTTCACAAGTTTGAGTTGTTGAAGATGAAGGACAAAGAGACAATTGGAGAAATGAACACCAGGTTTACTAACATTATAAATTCTTTAAATGCTCTTGGAAAAACTTACACTTCACTTGAACAGGTTCGCAAGATTCTTAAAGCTTTGACTCCAGAATGGCGTCCAAAGATTACCGCAATTGAAGAAGCCAACGATCTCTGAACTTTATCTGTTGAAAGTCTTGTTGGTAATCTAATGGCTTTTGAGTTCAATTAGAAGACGAGAAAGAAGAATCACACCAGAAGAAGAAAGTACTTGCTTTCAAAGCTTCATCAGATGATGAAGATTCAGAAATGGATGATGATGATGTTGCTTTTTTCACAAAGAACTTTAAGAAGTTCTTAAGAAAAGGTAAGTATAATAATTTCAAATCCAAAAATTCTAATTCTTCTCTTTGCTTTAATTGTAATAGGCCTGGACATATAAAGAAGGATTGTCCACTCCTCAAAGCAAAGTACAAAACTTCCAACAACTATGATCATTCCAAGAAGGAAAGAATGTTTGATTGAATAAAGAAAGCATTCGCAGCAACATGGGATTCTTCAGATGGAGAAGACAACGATGAAGAGAATGCTAACATGTGCTTTATGGCATACAATGATGAAAGCGAGGTAAGTACTATTGATAATGAAGAATTACTTGATGCATTCAATGATCTCTTTGTTCGTTTCAAAAGACTAAATGCACAACACAAGTCTTTGAAACAAAGCAATGATGATCTCATTCTTGAACATCAAGAATTAACATCAAAATGCACTTCATTTAATGCAATACACACTGAGAATACTTCTTCTCAAATCTTGAATCTTAGCAAAGAGAATGAACTTCTCAAAACTAAGAATCAAGAATTGCATACACAAATATCCAATATGGATAATAATATTTCATCACTAAAGATGAAATACGATGAGATGTCTTCTAATGTTAATAGGTTTAACAAAGGAAAGACTAATCTCGATGATTTGCTACAATTTTAATATCCTGCAAATAATAGGCAAGGATTAGGATATTCTAATAAGAATATATCCAAGCCTTCTATCACATCTTCATTTAGTGGAAAGACAACTTTTGTCAAACCACAAAAAAATCATGCTTTCATTTACACGAAGATTGTAAACACTCCTACATCTTCTTCACAAAGAAATGTTTCAAACATTTCAATTTCATCTCCTAAGAAACCTAATACAATTAGTATTTGGGTTCCTAAGGATATATGTTTAGATAATAGAAAAGCATACATTTCTGATTTTATGCAATCTATTGTACATTCTGTTAATTATTTAAGAAATCCAAATTCTACTTGGGTTTGGCTTCCTAAGATCTAATCCAAAGGACCCTAAAGAAAAAGGGTACCAATATTTCATGTTTTATTTTACAGGTACCAAGAAAAGAAAAATGGATCTTAGATAGTAGATGTTCAAAACACATGACTGGAAACATCAACCTACTTTCAACCATTCAATATAAAGATGGAGGCTCAGTTACTTTTGGTGATAACAATAAGGGAAGAATCATATGCATTGGAACAGTTGGATACTCTGGTCAGCCTATCATTGAGAACGTACTCCTGGTTGATGGTTTGAAACATAACTTACTTTCCATTAGTCAATTATGTGATAAAGATTTTAAAATCGGTTTTGAACAACATGACTGCATTATTTATAATTTTGATATGTCATCTATTTTATTTCGTGGCAAGCGTAAGGATAATATTTATATCTTATGCATGTCGGTTGCCACTCACAATCACTGTTTGATGGTTTCATCAGACGATACACTTTTATGGCATAAACATTTTGGACACACTAATTTCAAAAATCTTGCACACATTTCAAAACAAAAATTAGTTATTGAAATGCCAAATATTTCATTCAAACACAAACACTTTTGTGATGCTTGTCAACAAGGAAAAATGCACAAATCTTCTTTTAAATCAAAGGACATCATCTCAACAAAGAGACCTTTAGAACTCCTACACTTGGATTTATTTGGTCCATCAAGAGTAGCCACTTTGAATAAAAGTAGATATGCATTTGTTATTGTTGATGATTATTCACGATACACTTGGGTTTTATTCTTACAAAATAAGAATGATGCTTTTGAAGAATTTTCCATCTTCTGTAAAAAGATTCAAAAGATCAAATCCTCAAACATTGTCACTATTCGTAGTAATCATGGGGGAGAATTTGAGAATGAATCTTTTACTAAGTTTTGTAATGAAAATGGTATTACTCACAAATTTTCTTTTCCACGTGCTGCACCACAAAATGGTGTTGTAGAAAGGAAAAATAGAACGCTTTAAGAATGTGCCAGAACAATGCGTTGTGATAGTAACTTACCAAAATATTTTTGGGTAGAAGCTGTTGCAACTGCTTGTTACGTCTTGAACAAAGTTCTTATAATACCATTTCTAAACAAAACTTGTTTTGAATTATTCTTCGATCGTATTCCCCGAGTATCTTATTTTAAAGTGTTTGGATGTAAATGTTTCATTCTTAACACTAGAGATGCACTTGGCAAATTTGATTCTAAATCTGATGAAGGAATTTTTGTTGGATACTCAACACGTAGTAAAGCCTACAGAGTATACAATAAAAGAACTTCAGCAGTTGAAGAATCATTACATGTCACTTTTGATGAGACTCCCTCATCTAATTCTCAAATCATTGATGATGAAGAGAATTTATTACCTGTTATTAAATCTTTTTATAATGTTAAACTTAATGATAATGGTGCTATTAACTCTTCTGTTGAGTCTGTTTCAGATCTTCCTAAAGCATTTGCACAGGTTCCAAATCATCCATCAGATTTAATCATTGGAGACATCATAGATGGAATGAAAACTCGTCGATAGATAGAACAAATGGCACATTGTGCATTTCTATCATCCATTGAACCAAAGAACATCAACGATCCATGTAAAGACAATTCATGGATTATTACTATGCAGGAAGAACTCAATCAATTCCAATGGAATGATGTTTGTGAATTAGTTCCCAGACCATCAGATCATTCAATTATTGGTACCAAGTGGGTATTCAAAAATAAATTGGATGAATCTGGTCAGGTAATTAGAAACAAGACACGATTGGTTGCACTAGGTTATAATCAAGAAGAAGGTATAGATTATGATGAAACCTATGCACCAGTTGCATGTCTTGAATCTATTAGGATGCTATTATCATTTGCATGTTTTAAAGATTTTAAGTTATTTCAAATGGATGTCAAAAGTGATTTTTAAATGGTTTTCTAAAAAAGAAGTTTATGTAGAACAACCTCCTGGTTTTATTCATGAAAATTTAGAAAATCATGTTTTCAAATTAAAAAAAGGCTTTATATGGTCTCAAACAAGCACCTCGTGCTTGGTATGAAAGACTTAAAAGCTATCTTTTAAATTCAGGTTATTCAATTGGTAAAATAGATTCCACTTTGTTTATTAAAACTATAAAATCTGACATAATCATTATTCAAATATACGTTGATGATATTATTTTTGGTTCTACTAATGAATCTCTTTGTCAAGATTTTTCTAAGATTATGCAGAAAGAATTTGAGATGAGTCACATGGGTGAACTCAACTACTTCCTTGGTCTTCAAATCAAACAAATTAAGGAATGAATCTTCATTCACAAAAGCAAGTATTCTAAAGAACTCATCAAGCGTTTTGGTTTAGAAAGTTCTGTAGAAAAACATACTCCAATGAGTACATCTACTTTCCCTGACAAAGATTTACATGGTAAGAGTGTTGATCAGCGTCTTTACAGAGGTATGATGGCTCTTTACTTTATCTAACTGCTAGTAGACCAGACATTATGTTTTCAGTATGTTTATGTGCACGTTTTCAGGCAGATCCTAAGTTTTCCCATTTAAATGCCGTAAAAAGGATTATTAGATATGTTAAGCATACTTCTAATTTTGGTTTATTTTACCCTAAGACAAGCACATTGGATTTATTATCATATAGTGATGCAGATTTTGCTGGTTGCAAATCAGACCGCAAAAGTACCAGCGGTACATGCCACTTTTTAGGACATGCTTTAGTCTCTTGGTTTAGCAAAAAGCAAAAATCTGTTTCATTATCTACAACCGAGGTAGAATATATTACCGCCGGTTTAACATGTGCTCAAATTTTATGGATGAAACAAACTATTTCAGACTATGATATTGATTGCTCAACATGCTCTATTATGTGTGATAATACTTGCTATTAATCTATCTAAAAATCATGTGCATCATTCACGTACAAAATATATTGATGTACGCCATCATTTTCTAGATGATCATATTCAGAAAGGAGACATTATTCTAAAATTTATATCTACTAAACATCAAATTGCTGATATTTGACTAAGCCTTTGAAGGATGAATCTTTTATTAAGCTTAGAAGAAATTTAGGCATTATTAGTGAATCTGAATTTGATGTCTAAGTATATTTATTTGTTTTGATTTTTGTGAATTTTTCTATAATTTTTTCGGCATTATTTATTTTTAGCTGACTACAAATTTTTGTAGCCGACTAATTTGTAAATCTCTTCTGCCTTCTCCGTTTTGTGACTATTTTTAACCCATGAGTTCAGTTTTTTAACTCATATTATTTAAACATGCGGTTTTTGAAATATTTTTTAAACACATTTTTTATATATATAAACACTTACCCATTTTTTCCATCCCCATCCTTGAATATGGCTAGTGGACTTGGCAATTGGTCAACTTTTCTTCTCTCTTGAAAAGTACAATGGCTTTATTTCTCTTGCCAAGTGGCCTCTTCACATTGCTTTCCCTCCACTAAACCATGCTTCTTCACGTTGGAAAGTGATATGGCATTTATTTTGTCTTGGAAAAAGGATACAAATGAAAACAAATGGCTCTCTCTCCTATTTGTTTTTTCTCCACCAACCGTCCACTTCTTTCTTCAAAGATGAAGTAACTTCTTCTCTTGGACATTGATAAGGCATTCAATTCTTTTTATCTTGGAATGAGGTTTAAATTTGCCACATGTATTCTTCTCATTCGCTCATTTCCACCAACCGTCTTACATCCTTAATTCGGCCTAGATTTTTTTTTTCTTTCCCTCTATTTCCAATGACATTGGGAATCTCTCTATTAAATATTTTGCATACCAAACCAACAACCATATTTACTTTTGTTTGTCTTTTTTCAATGTTTTCTTCTGTAAAATTTTTTTTGGGGTTGTTTAAAACAACGGGTACTTTTGTACCGTCCCTTGCGTCTCTTCGTCCCTGAGTCTGTTCGGGTTTTCATTATGAAATTTATTCAGTTGTTATAACCCATTCAGTTTTAGCAACCTCTTCCACTTCCCACGTCATGGCAACCGATCAGTTCTCTTCTCTTTCTATTTATTTCCTTCAACTTCTATCATTTTATACTATCCCCTGTTCATCCTTCTTCTTCCTTTCGTTCATATCAACATGTCTGAAACCAACCCTTCCTCTCATTTTGGCGATCGTTTCCGTTCCCAAGCCACCAAAGACCAATACCTCTCCTTCGAAGCCACTCGCTTTCACCCAGAGCGTTTCCTTGACTATGGGACTATCTCCATGATGAACGTCAAGGAAATCCTCGTGGTTGTCAGCCTACATCAACTTTGGTCTTTGGCTAATAAGGTCCAGTATTATCCCTCTCTTGTCAAAGAGTTTTACACCAACCTTAAACCTACCGTTTCTCGCGGTCAAAAACACTTCACCACAATGTTCCATGGCGTCTCCTTCACCGGCTCTGGCAAGACAATCGCCAAAATTATCAACCAGCCTTCTGATTTTAATGGCCATCTCTGCTTTCCTATGAACGACCCTGCTGTTCTTTCGAAATTAGCCCCCAAGTTTTCTCCTCACATGTCGGCCACGAAACTCGTCTCGAAGCCCGGCTCCTCCACAAAATCATTATCCATAACCTCATGCCCAAGGCTAGATCTCTTAACTATCTGCGTATATCCCTCGAACACTGCCTTTATGCCATTTTGGCTGGCTATCCGATTCATTGGGGAAATATTCTATACTTCACCCTTACCAAACGCGTCTCATCTCATTTTTGCATGCCGTGTTTGATCACTCTTATCCTTCATGCATTCGCTGTTCCCACGGATGGTGAGTTTCTTGTTCATACTGAAGTCAATATCGATGAGTTTACCATTCAAAGCATGGGTTTGCCGGATCCCAACTCATCTCCATCCGAATCCGAGAACGATGACGGCAATGGCGATGATGATGCATCCTCCGAGACTCCTGCTCAGACCCCCACGCCTCAGCCGCGGGCTCCGACAGCCTTTCTAGGGTCTTCTCATTCCATGCCCGGCAAGAAATTCCTTGCTTCCAAAGATTGAGTCTCCCCTTCTCGCAAAACACATGATGTCCTTCTTTGTCGCCTCACTGAACAAGTCTCCGAAGGTTTCGCTGGGATACAAGTGCAAATGAGTTCTTACGATGCCACCCTAAAGCATCATTCCGAAGTTCTCGATCAAATCCAGACTAATCAGTCACAACTCATTTCCGCTCTCGAAGCCCAGAACATAATTCCAACTCACCGCACTCGTCCCCGTACATCCTCCCCTGGCTCTTCATCTTACCGTCCGTTTGCCCCATGATCACTTTGACTCTTATGTGACCCTTTGGTTGGTTTGTTGGTTCCATAATCACTTTGCCCCATGATCCCTTTTCCCGTCCTTATTTCAATTTAGGCTGCCTTTGCTTGGTTCCATATCTGCGTGTTAGGTGTTGTTCGCTTCAGTTCTGTTTTATCGGTTGTTTTGGTTGTAATGGTTATTTTGTATGTTAGTCCATTTGACTATGGTTTCCTTATGCTCAGGGCTCTTGTTGTACTCGTCTCTATGTATTTGGCAGTCTCGTAATGTTAGTAATGTTCCATTCCTTTTGTTGTTTGTGTGATTGTTATCATGTGATTTGTTATGTTTATGCTTCTGTCACTATTATATTCTAATCAGTCTCTGTTTAATTTCTCTAATTTTTTGTTACTCTCTTATGCTGGTTATTTTATGCGCATTTCTCTCCATTTTATAATTAGCCGACTACAAAATTTCGTAGCCTGCTACTTTTGTTTTTTCACTTTTTTTGGATGACAAAGGGGAAGAATTTAAGGCATATATTCAGAGGGAGTAATAATCTCATTAAATCATATTATATATTTAATTGTTTGTCATCATCAAAAAGGGAGAGAATGTTGGAACTTGGTATTTTTCATCCTCTCTTCCATAAGGTTTTGATGTGACAAGTCAATATATTTTATGTTACTAACTCTATCTATGCAGATGTGCAGACATAACGCTTACTTCATTCACATTATGCATATGATCAGATTACATGGACTCTCTGTAAAAACGGCCTTGCTACTAATATTACGTTTGAATAACGTATCTACGGAATGATGTAATTTTACTTTTTAGATAGCTTCAGAGCCTTGGCTATAACATATCATATATCTCTAAGCTCCAAAGTATATCTTCTTCCAACACATTTGATCCTAAGTCAAAATTCCCATTTTTCATATTTAGTCGGCTAGGATTTGTCGTAGCCTAGTAAAAATATTTTCTTTGACTTTTGACCTGAAACTTTCTGACAAGGATCTATCCGTTGACTGATCCACGTCACCAATTTCTTATGTCCGTTTATGACCGTTTTAAAATTAGCGAGCTACGACTTTTCCTAGCCTGCTAAACTGTTTTTCTGACCGAAATTTTCCAGAACAGTTTCTGACTGTTCTCTAACGTCTCTGATGGTTTCTGAACGTTTTCCAACGTCTCTTTCAGAACCGTTTCTAAAACATATAAATAGAGGGGTACACCCTCTCTTTTCATTCACTACTTTCCTCTTTCTTAATCTCCATTTTGTGGAAATCAAGGGTTTAATTTTCTTGAGCATTTCCGGCCATTAGTTATTCTTTTCTTATTTGTAAGAAGAAATCATTAGATTTCTCTCTTTGTTTAAGAACGGAAGAGCTTGGATTTCAACACTTTTTGGAAAGTTGTTCAAGTTCTTATTTGTAAGAAGAAATCATTAGATTTCTCTCTTCGTTTAAGAACGGAAGAACTTCAATTGTGTTTCACTATTACATATCTTGAAACATTGAAGTCTCTCTTTTAAACACCAAGCCTTTGAATTCATTCTTGATATTCATACCAAGGCTGTATGTGTTTTCTATTTCATTATTTCTTCAACAGGTTTGAATCTCTAGTTATTAAGATTGTACAAAGTTTGGGACACGGAGAGTGTCATCATTTTTGTAAGTTTGTGCTTGCGGAGAGCAAGTGATTTTAGTGGATTGAAAATCTCTACGGAGAGTAGAGGAGTGGAGTAGGATCAAAAGGATCCGAACCAGGATACATCTTTGTGTTTGTGATTGGTTTATTTTTAATACTTGTCATTTACTTTCTGTTCCATCGTTGCAAATTTTAGTAACATTTTATTTGCAACAAGTTTTTATAATACATTATTCAACCCCCTTCTAGTGTATTTGTGTATACAAACGATCCTACAAATATGAGGATGCTTACCAATGTTAGCTTTACCAATGATTCTGCATTTGTTTCTATCTCGAAGTGTTACCATCCCTCCGTTTTTCCATGATAGCGATGAGAGGATGGATTCATTGTCCATCATGTGACTCGAGCAACCACTATCAAGGTACCATATGCTATCATTTTGTGCATGTAGATGCACCTGCAAGAGAAGATGTGTCTTTCGTAACCATGTCTTGGATCATGAATTGTTAGTACATTTCTTTGGAACCCACATATAATATTCAGGATAAAAACGAGCAAAGCAATCATACATAACATATCCCTTCTTATTACAATAAAAGCAAGTAACATTGGAGTGCATATGAGTGGAAGACATAGTATCATCATGCATGCTAAATTAAGAGCTTATGTGTCTTGGAAATCTATGTAAGTTCTTGGGTTCAAGACTAACGTTGTTTTGATGATGATCAATACATTATGTTAGTGTGCTAATCAATCTTATGTTTTAGCCTTATTTTATCGTAATGATTATATGTTGATGAGACAAAGCATAATGCTTGGAGGATGATGCAAGGGATATCTTAAAGACCTCCAAGAGTGATGGGGTGCTCAAGCTTGGATGAAGTCATGAAGATCATCTAATGAAGCCAAAACTTGAAGCATGATGATGGATGGACATCTAGAGGAGCATTGACAAAGCTTGGAGCTTGATGAAGGGAAGCTCATCAAGGAGTGCCAAAGCTTGGAGATGATGGGGAGCATCAAGGTATAATGAGCTTGAAGACTTAGACTCTAGGAGATGCAATTTGTAATCCATGTAATTTCAATTACTTGCATTTCTCTTTTTGAGTCTAGGATTTTTGTAATGCCTTGATAGATGGTCAAACTCTCATGCATATGCATTTCACCATATTAGTGAGTCTTAGGATTATCATAGAATCCAACCCAATAGGTTCATCTAGCCCAAAGACTCAATTGGAGTCTCTGGCTCTCCAACAGTCGCTGATGAAGGTTTCACAGTCGACTGGGTGATTTCCAGTCGCCTGTCGTGCCTTCTACAGTCGACTGTAATGCATAGATCAAGTCAACATTTCTATTGACTCTTCTTGAGCATTTCACATCGGTCGACTAATGTTCAATTTACAGTCGCATGTGTTTCTACAGTCACATGTGAATTGGTCGACATTCAACTGTGCGCTTCTTACATTTTCTGGGTTTCATCCAAATTTGCAAGACAGTCGCCTGTTGCTGTTTTTACAGTCGCCTGTGAAATGGCCATCAGTCGTCTGAAAGGCGTAAATGCGAAAAATACATCTCTCTGTTTTTCTTCCATCCTTGCAGCAGTCGCCTGATGAAGGATATACAGTCGACTGTCTATTTTACAGTCGACTGTGTAGTCTTCTACAGTCGACTGTCCTGGCACAGATTATAGCCATTGGGATTTTTCTTGCCGTTGAACAGTCGACTGTCATTTGTTCATTAGTCGACTGTCTGTGCCGTAAACAACCAAAATCTAGCCGTTGCAGATTTTTTCCCTTTGGGGGGTTGGTTAGTTTTATGGGCTCATCTTGGCTTCCTTTATATAGGAGATGGCTTAGTTCATTTAGAACTCTTGAAAGGGTTAGGAAATCATAGAAGATCATTTAATCTCTTCTTTAAGCCACTCCTCCCACATTCTCTCATTAGAGCTTCAATCTTATGTTATAGCATCTAAGCTCAAGGGAATTTTCTCCAATGGATTTCAATCTCATTCCTCTTCTTGGAGAACATCTTTCTTCTCTTCATTTCATACACTCAAGTGAGAAGTGTTAGGATTCATTCCTAAAAGAGAGAAAGATCATCAAGTGCAATCAAAGCTAATCTCAAGCACTTGTCCATTTACTTGCATGCTTTCTTCATCGTATTAGTAAGATCATATCAAGGCATTGGTAAGTGTTGTCTTGTTTTGTTTTTTGTTCGAAACCCTAATTCTCTTTGTGGGAATTAGTTACTCTCTTTGTGGGAGTTACTCTCTTTGTGAGAGTTTGGTTCTTTCTGTGTGAGAGAACAAAATCCTCTGTGTGAGGTCTCTCTGTGTGAGAGTAAGGATATCTCTTTGTGGGAATCCTAAATCCTCTGTGTGAGGTATCTCTTTGTGGGATTTGTATTCACTTCTCGGTGTGGGATTTGTATTCACTTCTCCGGTGTGGCTGGACGTACCCAAGTTTTGGAGAAGCAGGGTAAAATCCTTATGTTTGCGTTTGTTGTTGTTGAGCACTCTATTTAATTCTGCTGCTTATTGTGCTTTAATTTAAGTAACTTTTAATTAAACACTTTATTTTCCATTACACTATTCACCCTCCTCTAGTGTGTGTGTGTAGCCTCACAGGGTCCCTTGCAGTTGGTATCGGAGCCTTGGTTTGGTGGCTTTTGCAAGCATGACTTCTAAGTCTCAACAACTTCTCTCCCTTCCTCCAGTCTTCTAGTTGAACAGGAAAACGCGCAAAGGAACGCCCTCCACTCCCAAGCGTAGGAGCGTCAATGCAATAAAAAATAACAGGTGAGTACCGGGTTGGATCACAGGGACAAGTCGTTCTACATTCACAAGTTTGATCGATAAAGAAAAATAAAGCGTGTTACAACCACCTCGCTAATGGAGAAAAAGTGTGGGAAAAAGTGTGCTAAATCAACAAATCTATCCTAAGTGGGTAGGGTTAGAGAGCCAAATGGGGAGTTATGATAGCTAGAAGGGAATGCAGGTTGAGTATTGGTGTTTCATACCAATCTTATTTTGATGATAATCACTACATTATGTTGTTGCTAATGACTCTCATGTTTTAGTCTCTCAGTTTTATCTCAAGAATATCTTTCTTGGAGACTAATCACTTGGTGCAAGGATGGACATCAAGTGGAGAAGAGCCAAAGCTTGGACTCAAGGAGTGCCAATGCTTGGAGATGATGGAGAGCAATCAAGGCATCAAGATTGAAGACTTAGACTCTAAGGAAAGCATTGTAATCCATGTAATTTACTTTTTTGCTTTCTCTCTCTTTTGAGTCTAGGATTAATGTAATGCCTTGTTAGATGGTTTACTCATTCATGATATGCATCTAACCATCTTAGTGAGCCTTAGGATTATCATAGAATCCAACCCAATAAGTTCACTCTTTCCAAAGACTCATTTGGAGTCTCTGGCTTTCCATCAGTCGCTTGTTGAAGGAAACACAGTCGACTGTGTGATTTCCAGTCGCCTGTAGATCCTTCTACAGTCGCCTGATATGCACAGCTCAAGTCAACATTTCAATTGACTCAAACTTGAGCTTTACACACAGATCGACTATTGGTCATCTTACAGTCGCCTGTAGATTGGTCATCAGTCGCTTGTATAGCGTAAGTGCATTCTCTGCATCTCTCTGTTGTTTCTTCATCTTATACTGCAGATGACTGATTAAGGTTTTACAGTCGCCTGGGTAATCGACAGTCGACTGTATTATTGACCTCAGTCGCCTGTGTGCTTAACTGAAGAAAGAGTGCTGCTCTCTGTTTTATTCCATCCCCTGCAGCAGTCGCCTGCTGAAGGAATTACAGGCGCCTGTCCTGTTCTCAATCGACTGTATCGACTTCATCAGTCGACTGTCCTGGCTCAGATTATAGCCGTTGGATATTTTCTAGCCGTAGATCAGTCGACTGTCTTTTGATCATCAGTCGACTGTTCCTGTCGTTTTCGCCCAGTTTCTAGCCGTTGCAGAATTGATTCTTTGGCTGTTTTCTTGGGTTTTGGGGTTTGATATAGGGTTCATATATATATGAGGGTGCTGATATCTCTAAACCTTCTTGATTGATTCTTGAATGTACTTGATTCTATTGAATATCTCAAGAGATCTATAAGCAACTCTCAAACTCCCTCAATTCCCTCTCAAGAGCTCTCATTCATCTTCATGCATTGAAGTCCAGCTCAAGGGAATTCATCCAAGTGCTCTCAAGCATATCTCAACACTTAGAGATCCTCTTCCATGTCTTGTATCCATTCATGAGTAAGCATCTCAAGGCATAGGTAAGAGTATTTACTTTACTTGGTGTAATTTGTGTCTCTAATTCTCTTTGTGGGAATTAGAACTTTCTCTCTTTGTCGGAGGTTGTCTCTTTATGGGACTTAGGGTATTCTCTTTGTGGCAATAACTCTCTTTGTGGGAGTAACTCTCTTTGTGGGAGTTTAGTGTCCTAGTGTATGGCTAACCCTAATTCTCTGAGTGGGAGTTAGTGATTCTTTGTGTGGGAGTCTTGATCATCGTGTAGGATTGGTTGGGTCCTTGTGTAGGGCATAAATCCTCTTTGTGGGGGTATCTCCTTGTGAGATTTGTATTATCTTCTCTGTGTGGGAATATAGTGAATATTGGTGTGGCTGGATGTACCCAAGTTTGAGGAACCAGGGTAAAACTGTGTGTTTGCGTTTGGATTGATTGTGCCTTTTAATTTCTCTTGCATTTATAATTCCGCATTTGCAAGTTAAATTTTAATTGGACAATTTTATTTCCATTACACTGTTCACCCCACTCTAGTGTGTGTTGTTAGTATTGCAAGGGTAAGGCGATCTTTACAATTGGTATCAGAGCGAGGTTATAGCATACTACAACCATGGCATTCAACGCCTCATCCGCGTCTCATGAAGAAGGTCATTCAACCGTTTGACCCCCACTCTTCAACGGAACCAACTACCTAAGTTGGAAGATCAGAATGATGATCTACATGGAGGGTCAAGACCTATGGGACATTACGGAGGTGCCGTTTGAGAAGCCCACTACTCCTGTGGCTTCTAGGACAAAGGTGGAGAAGGACTCGATCAAGTTCAATGCGAGGGCTATGAACGCATTACATTGCGCTCTCTCAGCAAATGAGTTCAACCGCATCTCCATGTGCAAAACGGCCAACGATATTTGGCATACCTTGGAGATTTGTCATGAAGGGACTACGAAGGTAAATAAATCTAAACAAACTGTGTTTAGATCTAAATATGAAATGTTTAAGATGCAGGAAGGCGAAAGCATTTCAGAGATGTTCACAAGGTTCACTGATATCGTGAACGCCTTGGAGGTGTTGGATATGGAAGACGTTAGTACACCCTTGTAGGGGATGTACGAGGGAATACGGACCTCAAACGTCGCGTACACGAAGTCGTGTGCAAAGGGAATATGTTCCCTTGCGGAGAGGATCTCTAGAATGATGGGAAAGTCGCATTATATGTGCATAAGTGCATGCGACATATGGCTAATAAAGGGGTAATATCTTAAGCTTATGTTGTACCATACATATGGTACAACTTAAGCTTATAATATGCCATGTACGATGGTACACCTTAGTTAAATTGTTCCAAAGGAACAATTACTCCTAAAATAACTACCTTGGGGGCTATAAATAAGACCCAAGGGTTAGCCATTTTCTAACACAATTTTGCATGGCATTCTTGCATGCATTTCATTCTAGCGAAGCTCTGCCGAAATCCTTCCTCTCTCTTTATCCAAGTTCTTAATCTAAAAGTAGAGATTTAGATTGTGGATTTAGTAGCCTTACTCCGTTCGTGAGAAGACTCGATCCGTCGTGGCGAATCCGAAGGCAAAGTTCTGTGACTACCGTGCCGCATACACAAGCGTAAGTCTCAACTTCATTTATCGATCCTAACTCTGTTTTTGGCAGGATCCTACATTGGTATCAGAGCCATACGGGTTCGCCCCGGAGAAACTATGAACGAGTCGTTGTCTTTTTCACGAATGGGTATCCTACCATTACAGATATGGTAGGAACGCTTCGTGACGGAGAGAACGCAGCGGTTGTTCTTTTCACGTTAGGGTCTTCTGTCATTACGGATATGGCAGGAACTCTCCGTGACGGGAAGAACCGACCGTTCATATCGTCAAATTCGCTCTCTTCATGGATGCTGAGTCTCCATTCATAGGGAATGGGCGCTCTCTTCATGTGGAGCACGTAGTTTACGAATTTTTGAAGTGGGTTCCTTTTTTGGCACACGGCCATTAGAGGACAACTACTTCCTCGACGAACGGGTGCTTCATCGGAGAAGGAGGAGGTGGTTATTCCCATCGGGGAAGATGAATTTTAGTGCATGTGCACCATAGCCAAATGGGTTATGAAGGCCATGCACCCCCCTCCCCATGCGGAGGGGGTTGGCTACGGCCAATAACCACCGCGGCAAACCCCTCCGGCGGGGGTGTGCGGCCACCCCACACAAGGGGAGGCCGGCCAAGGCCAAAGGGCCATGGCCGGCCAAGGCCAAAATGGCCTTGGCCATGACCGGCCATGGCCAGGCCGGCAGTGGCCGGCCAAGGCCAGGCCGACAGTGGCCGGCCCCGGCCAAGGCCAGGGGCCGGCCTAGCCAGCCCTGGCAGGGGCCAGGGCCGGCGCCCTGGCCACTGCCAGGGTCTGGCCGGCCTGGCCGGCCCTGGCAGTGGCCAGGGCCGGTGCCCTGGCCTCGGCCAGGGCCTGTGTAACGACTGCTTTTCATGTATCTGGATTTATTATAATATAATATATGTTTTGGTGGATTTTCTCCTCTTGTGTGGTTTTCGTCTCCGTAGCTTTCATTTTCGATCGATTCGTCGTATTTTCTCGTTTCTTCCTTAGGATCGTCGATTTCGAAGTATGTCATTCGTGACGGACTTCATAACGGTCATATCTAACGATTAGATCAAGCCTAGGAGTCTTAGGAATCGATCCCGGGGCCCCGCGCTCCATATCGGAACTTTTTGTGCTCATTAGCCGGTATAAGAAGGGGGCATCGACCGACTAGATGACGATCCAGTCGGTCGGCAATCCTTCTTGGACCGACTAGTTAGCTTTCTAAATTATTCAGGAGTTACTGTTTATCGTTAGTGGGTCTAAGAACGTTGGTTGACCGACTAGGTTGTAAACTAGTCGGTCGGCAATGCTTCTTTAACCGACTAACACATCATCTTAATTTTAGTTGAGTTACTGTTTACTCTTAGTCGGTCTAAGAACGTTCATCGACCGACTAGATGCTAAACTAGTCGGTCAGTAATTGTTCATGGACCGACTAACTCTAAATCCTATTTTCGTTCAGAGGTTACTGTTTACACTTAGTCGGTCTGCGTTGGTCGACCGACCGACTAGTTGCCAAACTAGTCGGTCAGTGGTTGCTCTTTGACCGACTAACCAGTGTTGAAACCCTAATTTCTGGGCAGCCGCCAGCCCAACCTATTTAAACCCAACCCAAACGTTTTCTTCTTCCTCAACACGACCCAAAACCCTAAAATCTTCCCCCTTGAGCCCCCATCTTCCTCCAAGCTTCAATCCTTCATTCCAAGCCTTAAATCCATCATCCAAACCATCCATCCACTCTATCTACCTCTCATCTTCCCCAAAATCTCACCAAATCCATCAAAATCCCCAAATCCCCCAAAAACCCTAGTTTCCCCAAACTTCTCCATTTGCTTCCAGATCTGATCTTAGGGTTCCCCGGAGTGTTTCTTCCGCCTCCTCTCGGTAAGAAATCGATCTACCGTTGTTTTCATAACCTATTTATATTTTTATGAAACCCTAATAAAATTTCATGTTGTTTGATGATTGTTCCCCATAACAACGATTTCCCCCGTAGATTAGCATCCGCGAGACGAACCTTCGTGATCGTCATCCCCGGTGCTAGGCAAGTGAAACTTGCAACTTAGGGTTTAGGCCATGTTTTAGGCCATTTGCTTGTTGTAGGCGTAAAAGAGGCTAGGCGACGAAATGATACTCGCCTAGGCGCAAATTGGGGAGCTAGCTTGACAACGAAGCTAGTTCCGACATTTAGCATGTTGCATAATTACCATGTCATGTTTACTTTCCATTGACGGTACGCGAATTAATTGTCATGTCATTGCATTCTTTAAGTGTTGCTGTGATTGCGTAGCTTTGCTACGATGTTTGTGTTCCTGGCTCGTGTTCCAGAAGCGAGCCCTGTAGTTGGAAACCCCAACGCTCGGATACCGGCTAGGTGCACCCCTATGCCAAATACACTTCCTGGCTCGTGTTCCAGAAGCGAGCTCAGTGAGTTGAAAATCCCAACGCTCGACACATATGGGTGGGGTAAGAGATAAGCGGACTGAGCCCCGAGTTGGCCTGATCCGCCACTCCGGCCAGCAGGTGGACTCTCTAGTGCACAAGTGATTAATAATGATAGAGATAAGCGGCCTGAGCCACGAGCTGGCCAGCAGGTGGACTCTCTATGCACTAAGTGATAAACAGTGATAAGTGAAAATAGTGATGAGTGAATCGTGAATTGGTGATTTGGTAGCTTTTGATACATAGTGCGTGCTTGCCTCTCTTTTAAACTGTTGCATCATACTTAACTGCCATGTCATTGCTTAATATTATAAGTGCTAGGTTGCTAGTTACTTTCAGTTTCCTTGCTCAAGTCTTTTAGACTTGCTGACATGTGCCCCTTTCTCTTTTGGGTGACGCATGTTAGACCTTGAGCCCGAGTTACTTGCTGAGGGTGAGGTGTTTGCGGACGCCGAGCTTGCGCCCGTGTTGGACGAGGACTTCGTAGACACTGGAGATCAGTCTTAGTGTCTACGTCTAGTTTGTTAGACCTTTTGGGTTATCGGTGCGTGGCACCTAGTTTGATACTCTGTTATATTTGTCTTTTGTTTGGCCTTGTTCTGGGCCTTTAGACTCTTTCTTTTAGCCTGGTGGCTTTTCTGTGATGTTGAATATTTTGTGGACAAACTTTGGGATTGGTATTTCATATCCGTCTCATGTTATTATTATTATTGTTGTTTTTATTGCAATTACAGGGACCTGCTTATACTAAATTTACGCTTATCAGGCGTGAGGCTTCACAGCTCCACGCTTGAGCGGACCTTCTCACGTCTCGCCTCCATTTAAGGGAAGCGGGTCGTGACAGGTTTTAGTGGTGGCCCATGCAGGTCCTTCTGTAACTACAATTATCGGGATAACGATAATAATACAAGATTGTCCAACAAATAAGTTCGACATCTGAGCCCTAAGCTATGAGTCTAATCGTTTCGTTCTCTGTGTCATTAGATGGCAGGAAGGCGAATCACCCGTGGTGGTGGTAGTGGTGCGCCCCCTCATGACGAGGAGCCTGAGCGGGAGCCCACTAACGGAGAAATGATGCGGATGATGTTGAAGATGATGCAAGTGCAGCAGGGCGTGCTTCTGCAAGTCCAGAATGCTCCACTTGCTCGAGCTGCCCGGGCTCTTCCGGATGTACCTCGCTCTGAGCCAGGAGCGAAGCAATTTCGGGAGCTGGGTCCCGCATATTTTGATGGTTCTGAGGGTCCTCTGGCTGCCGATGAATGGATGAGGAATATCGAGGACAATCTGAAGATGTCCAAGGTCAACGAAGTTAGTTGGGTTGACTTGGCGAAGCGCCAGCTGAAGGATAATGCTCGGAATTGGTGGGATGCTGAAGAGAAGATGTTGGTGGAGCTGATCGTCTGGGCTACCTTCAAGGCCAGATTTGATGGTGAGTTCTTCCCGAAAGCTGCCAAGGAGGAGATGCTGCAGCGTTTTATCGATTTGAAGCAAGGGAGCTCGTCGGCGGACCATTATCACCAAGAGTTCATGAGGCTGAGTCGGTTTGCACCGAAGATGGTGCAGGACGCTGAGGAGAGAGCTCAGAGGTTCCTGCAGGGGCTTGCTTCGGAGCTCCAGAGTTTTGTGACCTCCTCTGACTGGGAGTCTTATCAGAAGGTTCTGGTCGCTGCCAAGAGGCAGGAGCTGCTCGTGAACCAGAGGAAGGGGTCTGTTGTTGGTGCTGGGAGGAGGCCTGTGGAACAGGCGAGAGCTGTGGTTAGACCTGGATTCAGGCCGAACCAGCCTGCTCAGTTTAAGAGGCCAGGAGGGCCCATTTGGAGGACTTGCAATTTCTGTGGCAAGGAGGGCCATATCAAGGAATCATGTAGGAAGTTCTTGGGGGCAATGTATTACCTGTGGAGATCCCGCCCATGTTCTCAGGGAGTGCCCGAGGTTGAAGCAGCCTTGGAAGGCACCTATTGCTGCCCCGCCGTTGCAGCAGAGAGCCCCGGTGTCCGCTGGTCGTGGGGTACCCCTTGTTCCGCAAGGGCATGCCTTTCGGCAGGTGATTCCGCCAAGGAGGCAGGCATTTCTGATGACCGAGGAGGAGGTTTTGGCCATGGATGAGGTCATTGCAGGTAACTTCCAATCTAGTTGTTCCTTCCCTAATTAGTTGATTGTTAAAATTATGTTGGATGCTTGTGTATGAATGTTTCTAGAATAAGATTTGATTGATTAGACTGTTTATTAGGTGTGGTTTTGGTTTGCACGTTCCCTGCCCGAGTCCTCTTTGACTCTGGTGCATCGATGTGCATTTTGGCCCAGAGCTTCGTGGAGAAGCATTCCTTGTCGACGTCCCCTCTCTCTAAGAGTTGGAACATCGTTACAGGGAATGGAGTAGTCACGGTGCATCGTGGATGCAGTCCTTGCTCTGTGGTGGTTTGTGGACATGAGCTTTATGCTGATTTTATTGTCCACAACATCACCAACTATGATGCCGTTCTTGGGATGGATTGGCTTGCGAGCTTCTATGCTACGATCGACTGCAGGAGGAAGAAGGTGGTGTTCGAGATTCCCGGACATCCAGTATTTGAGTTCAGTCGTGGTAGCAGTTCGCTTGGTCCTGTCAGATTTCGGGCCAGGCCGGTGGAGGCTGTGGTTATGCAGATGGAGCTGGAGTGGCCAGCTGTGGTGCGTGATTTTGGTGACGTCTTCCCCGAGGAGATGTCTGGTTTACCGCCTGATCGAGCTCTGGAATTTTCTATCGATCTTGTTCCAGGTGCGCAGCCGATTTTGAAGGCGCCGTATCGTATGGCACGTGCAGAATAGGAAGAGTTGCGGAAGCAGTTGGATGAGCTGTTGCAGAAGGGTTATATTAATCCTAGTGTGTCTCCGTGGGAAGCACCGGTGCTGTTAGTAAAGAAGAAGGATGGTTCGCGTCGCATGTGCGTGGATTATCGGGAGTTGAATGCGGTGACCATTAAGAATAAATACCCGCTGCCTCGCATCGATGATATTTTTGATCAGCTTGGAGGTTCGAGGGTGTTTTCTAAATTGGATTTGAGGAGTGGTTACCATCAGTTGAAGGTGAAGAAGGATGATGTTCCGAAGACAGCGTTCAGGACGAAGTATGGACACTATGAGTTCGTGGTTATGCCTTTCGGCGTAACTAACGCGCCCGCAGTTTTCATGAACATGATGAACCTGATTTTCTACGACTTTTTGGATAAGTTTGTCGTTATCTTTATTGACGACATTCTGATCTATTCGAAGTCGGAGGAAGAGCATGCCTCGCACTTAAGGACGGTGTTGGAGATTTTGAGGAAGCATCAGTTGTATGCTAAGTTTTCGAAGTGCGAGTTTTGGCTGGATCGAGTTGCTTTTCTCGGGCATGTGGTGACTGGAGATGGTATTTCAGTGGATCCCGAGAAGATTAGGGCCATCAGGGAGTGGCCTGTTCCGTCGTCTGCGTCTGAGATTCGGAGTTTTCTTGGACTTGTTGGTTACTATCGGCGTTTCATTAAGGACTTTTCTCGTATTGCTGAGCCGATGACCAGGTTGACGCGGAAGGATGTTGCTTTTGTTTGGTCGGGTGATTGCGAGAGTGCTTTTGGTGTTCTGAAGGAGAGGTTGACGACTGCCCCTATTCTTGTTGTGCCTGATCGCAGCGGTGGATTTGAGATATTTTGCGATGCTTCTGGCAAGGGTCTCGGTTGTGTGTTGCATCAGTATGGGCACGTTGTGGCGTATGCGTCTCGTCAGCTTAAGGTTCATGAGAAGAATTATCCGACGCATGATTTGGAGTTGGCTGCCGTTGTGTTTGCTCTTAAGATTTGGAGGCACTTCCTGCTGAGTGAGAAAGTGAAGATTTTCACCGATCACAAAAGCTTGAAGTATATTTTCACTCAGAAGGAGCTCAACATGCGACATCGTTGATGGTTGGAGCTTATGGCAGATTATGAGATTGATTTGCAGTTTCACCCTGGCAAGGTGAATGTGGTTCCTGATGCGCTGAGTAGGCTTCCAGCGGTGATGATTTTGACCTCGCAGTGGAGATTGCAGCAGGATTTTTGTGGGTCTGGCGTGGAGATTGTTCTTCCTGGAGAGGCTTCTTCGTTGATGTACATGCAGGTACAGTCGACGATCGTGGATCGGATTAAGGCTGGCCAGGCTGAGGATCCGAAGCTGGTGAGGATTCGGGAGCAGGTGGAAGCCGGTCTGCGGACTGACTTTTTGATTCATGAGGATGGCTCGCTGAGGTTTGGAGCCAGGTTGTGTGTGCCAGCTGGGGATATCAGAGAGGAGTTGATGGTGGAGGCACACAGTTCGTCATATTCTGTGCATCCTGGTGGCACCAAGATGTACCAGGATCTTCGTCTGAATTATTGGTGGCATGGTATGAAGAGGAGCGTGGCTCGGAGTGTAGCCAAGTGCTTGGTTTGCCAGCAAGTGAAGGCGGAGCATCAGCATACGGCCGGGTTGCTACAACCGCTTCCGATTCCGGAGTGGAAGTGGCAACACATCACTATGGATTTCGTGACTGGACTACCTCGGAGTCCGAAGCAGAATGACGCGATTTGGGTGATCGTAGATCGATTGACCAAATCTGCGCACTTTATTCCGTTCCGAGTGGGACAGTCCACTGAGGCGCTAGCGAGGAGATACATGGAGGTAAAATTCTTTTACTCTCCATTTTATTTCCTTTTCCTGGTTTGGATAGTGATGTAACGTGAATCGTGCAGGAGGTTGTGCGACTTCACGGAGTCCCCGTGAGTATCGTGTCGGACAGAGACACGAGGTTCACATCTCAGTTCTGGCAGAGTTTGCAGAAGAGCTTGGGTACGCGTCTGAGTTTCAGCACGGCGTACCATCCGCAGACGGATGGCCAGTCTGAGAGGACAATTCAGATTTTGGAGGACATGCTGAGGGCGTGCATGTTGTATTTCAAGGGTTTGTGGGAGGACCATCTACATCTGGTAGAGTTTTCCTACAACAACAGCTTCCAGGCGAGTATTGGCATGGCGCCTTTCGCCGCTCTTTATGGGAGGAAATGTCGATCGCCATTGAGTTGGGATGACGTTGGTGATCGGGAGTTGTTGGGACCTGAGATGATCGTGGAGGCCGTGGATATCGTCAGGAATATTCGGGAGAGGTTAGGGTTGCTCAGGACCGTTTTAAGCATTGGGCGGATGCTAAACGTCGTCCTTTGGAGTTTCAGCCGGGCGACCATGTGTTCTTGAAGATTTCCCCGAATCGTGGCGTGATTCGTTTTGGGAAGCGTGGGAAGTTAAGCCCGTGATACATTGGACCATTTGACGTTTTGGAGAGGGTTGGCGAGGTAGCTTATCGCTTGGCCTTGCCGCCGTCTTTGGAAGGAGTTCACGATGTTTTCCATGTGTCGCAGCTTCGTCGATACATTAGCGATCCGTCTCATACGGTGGATTTTTCGGAGATTACCGTTCGCCCCGATATGACGTATGACCAGCATCCAGTGCAGATTCTGGACAGGCGTCAGAAATCGCTTCGGAACAAGATTGTCAATCTTGTGAGGGTGATGTGGCGACACGGCTCACCTGGAGAGTCTACTTGGGAGAATGAGGATGAGATGCGAGAGTGTTTCCCACTTTTGTTTCTGGACTCGTGAGTATTCGGAAATTCCGAGGACGGAATTTTTCTTAAGTTGGGGAGGATGTAACAATTGCTTTTCATGTATCTGGATTTATTATAATATAATATATGTTTTGGTGGATTTTCTCCTCTTGCGTGGTTTTCGTCTCCGTAGCTTTCATTTTCAATCGATTCGTCGTATTTTCTCGTTTCTTCCTTAGGATCGTCGATTTCGAAGTATGTCATTCGTGACGGACTTCATAACGGTCATATCTAACTATTAGATCAAGCCTAGGAGTCTTAGGAATCGATCCCGGGGCCCCGCGCTCCATATCGGAACTTTTTGTGCTCATTAGCCGGTATAAGAAGGGGCATCGACCGACTAGATGACGATCCAGTCGGTCGGCAATCCTTCTTGGACCGACTAGTTAGCTTTCTAAATTATTCAGGAGTTACTGTTTATCGTTAGTCGGTCTAAGAACGTTGGTTGACCGACTAGGTTGCAAACTAGTCGGTCGGCAATGCTTCTTTAACCGACTAACACATCATCTTAATTTTAGTTGAGTTACTGTTTACTCTTAGTCGGTCTAAGAACGTTCATCGACCGACTAGATGCTAAACTAGTCGGTCAGTAATTGTTCATGGACCGACTAACTCTAAATCCTATTTTCGTTCAGAGGTTACTGTTTACACTTAGTCGGTCTGCGTTGGTCGACCGACCGACTAGTTGCCAAACTAGTCGGTCAGTAGTTGCTCTTTGACCGACTAACCAGTGTTGAAACCCTAATTTCTGGGCAGCCGCCAGCCCAACCTATTTAAACCCAACCCAAACGTTTTCTTCTTCCTCAACACGACCCAAAACCCTAAAATCTTCCCCCTTGAGCCCCCCATCTTCCTCCAAGCTTCAATCCTTCATTCCAAGCCTTAAATCCATCATCCAAACCATCCATCCACTCTATCTACCTCTCATCTTCCCCAAAATCTCACCAAATCCATCAAAATCCCCAAATCCCCCAAAAACCCTAGTTTCCCCAAACTTCTCCATTTGCTTCCAGATCTGATCCTAGGGTTCCCCGGAGTGTTTCTTCCGCCTCCTCTCGGTAAGAAATCGATCTACCGTTGTTTTCATAACCTATTTATATTTTTATGAAACCCTAATAAAATTTCATGTTGTTTGATGATTGTTCCCCATAACAGCGATTTCCCCCGTAGATTAGCATCCACGAGACGAACCTTCGTGATCGTCATCCCCGGTGCTAGGCAAGTGAAACTTGCCACTTAGGGTTTAGGCCATGTTTTAGGTCATTTGCTTGTTGTAGGCGTAAAAGAGGCTAGGCGACGAAATGATACTCGCCTAGGCGCAAATTGGGGAACTAGCTTGACAACGAAGCTAGTTCCGACATTTAGCATGTTGCACAATTACCATGTCATGTTTACTTTCCATTGACGGTACGCGAATTAATTGTCATGTCATTGCATTCTTTAAGTGTTGCTGTGATTGCGTAGCTTTGCTACGATGTTTGTGTTCCTGGCTCGTGTTCCAGAAGCGAGCCCTGTAGTTGGAAACCCCAACGCTCGGATACCGGCTAGGTGCACCCCTATGCCAAATACACTTCCTGGCTCGTGTTCCAGAAGCGAGCTCAGTGAGTTGGAAATCCCAACGCTCGACACATATGGGTGGGGTAAGAGATAAGCGGACTGAGCCCCGAGTTGGCCTGATCCGCCACTCCGGCCAGCAGGTGGACTCTCTAGTGCACAAGTGATTAATAGTGATAGAGATAAGCGGCCTGAGCCACGAGCTGGCCAGCAGGTGGACTCTCTATGCACTAAGTGATAAACAGTGATAAGTGAAAATAGTGATGAGTGAATCGTGAATTGGTGATTTGGTAGCTTTTGATACATAGTGCGTGCTTGCCTCTCTTTTAAACTGTTGCATCATACTTAACTGCCATGTCATTGCTTAATATTATAAGTGCTAGGTTGCTAGTTACTTTCAGTTTCCTTGCTCAAGTCTTTTAGACTTACTGACATGTGCCCCTTTCTCTTTTGGGTGACGCATGTTAGACCTTGAGCCCAAGTTACTTGCTGAGGGTGAGGTGTTTGCGGACGCCGAGCTTGCGCCCGTGTTGGATGAGGACTTCGTAGACACTGGAGATCAGTCTTAGTGTCTACGTCTAGTTTGTTAGACCTTTTGGGTTGTCGGTGCGTGGCACCTAGTTTGATACTCTGTTATATTTGTCTTTTGTTTGGCCTTGTTCTGGGCCTTTAGACTCTTTCTTTTAGCCTGGTGGCTTTTCTGTGATGTTGAATATTTTGTGGACAAACTTTGGGATTGGTATTTCATATCCGTCTCATGTTATTATTATTATTGTTGTTTCGATTGCAATTACAGGGACATGCTTATACTAAATTTACGCTTATCAGGCGTGAGGCTTCACAGCTCCACGCTTGAGCGGACCTTCTCACGTCTCGCCTCCATTTAAGGGAAGCAGGTCGTGACAGCCTGGCCGGCCCTGGCAGTGGCCAGGGCGTCGAGCCAGGGCCTGGCCGGCCTTGGCAGTGGCCAGGGCCGACGCCCTGGCCTCGGCCAGGTCCTGGCCGGTCGTGGCCCGCCTTGGCCAGGGCAGAGGCCCTGGCCGAGGGGCCAAGGCCCCTGGCCGGTCAGGGCAGATGCCCTGGCCGGCCCTTGGCCAGCCTCGGCCAGGGCAGAGGCCCTGGCCGGAGAAATTTCAGACCATTATCATTGGTCGACCAATTCGGGTATTTTGGTCGACCAATTTGGTAAAAGGCCTTGGTCGAACATGAACGTGCCGACTAGCCCATACGGGGCCAAACGACAGTCGTCTGCATCAAAATTCTCTCATACGGGGGGAAACGCCTGGATCCATACGGGAGCCGGCGACGATAGTTTGCAGAAAAATCCCAAAAAAGGGGGGATCCGACCTTGGCACGGCTACGGCTCATTCCCGACAAATGGTCAGGAAGTGCCGAATATTTCACTAGTATCATAAGGGTACTAAGTTGAAATATACATTTTTTTTTGAAAAATACGTTTTCATACGTTTTGAAAAATACGTTTTTCAAAAACGCTTTTCCGCTGCGAAGTACTATAAGAGTACTAACATTTGATAAAGTGAGGGAGAAATATTGAAAGTTACTCTAGATGGTGATTGGAAACATAGTGACCTTTTCGATTCTAGAGTAACATCTTCAATATTTTTCGAAAGTAACTTATCAAATTATAAATATCATTCCAAGTGGGAGTTGAAATTAAAACTATCCAAATGGGATATCTACTATCACTTCAAATGGGAATTGTATTTTAAGAATTTTTCAATGCAATTTTTTGATCAAACCTTTGGTTTTATGTCTTTTGCAGCATTTTAAAAGTAAAATGTCTTCCGCTTCAAAGAATATCGTCGCTGAGTTAAACAAAGGTGAAAAACTCAACGGCGATAATTACAAACTTTGGTCCATCAAGATACAATACGTTCTAGAGGAGCAAGAAGTGCTCGAAACTCTAAAGAACGTTATGATTGAACCCGAGTTGGGCACTACGGCCCAACACCGACGAGACAAGGAAGCTTTTGATGCTTGGTCTCGAAAGAACAAGATAGCGCGCATTACGTTATTAAGCAGTCTGGCTGATGACATAATGCGCATCTTCCGAGAACATGACCTAGCCATGGACATATGGTCCAAGCTAGAGGAGAAGTTCGGTGGCACATCGGTGTCCAAACTTCGCGCCTTAACTATAAGGTTCGATACATATAAGAAACGTCCAGATCATTCCATGGGGAAACATCTGAGACATATGGCGAACCTTATCTCGGAGTTAAAGGACGCAGGTCATGTGCTCACTAATGAGCAACAAATCCAAGCAGTTATACGTTCCCTACCAAATGGGTGGGATCAAATGAAGATGCATCTCACTCACAATGAGAGCATCAAGAACTTCAGCGATGTTTCCAAGCACCTCGAATTAGAGGAAGATCGGCTTGCGGCTGCCAAGCCAAGTGCAGAAGTGCACATGGTTGCTAGTTCCTCACACGGGGGAAAGAAACGGAAAGATCGTTCGAAGTTCACTAATGAACGTAATAAGCAACCTGAGTCTACCAAGAAACCCAAACATAAGGGTGGACACAAGAAATGGCACAAGAAGAAAGACTTGAAGAGGATCAAGTGCTTCAAGTGCAACAAGCTCGGTCACTATGCTCGTTCGTGTACGAGTGGAGGCGACGAGGTAACTTGTAAATATACTAGTTACATATGTGTTTCTAGTTCAATATTTCTTGTGGAATCTAATCCATTTTGGATAATTGATTCAGGTGCCACCGACCACATAGCAAGGGACAGACGGTCCTTCGTGGAGTATCACCGGATACCCCAAGGAACGAAGTGGATCTATGTAGGAAACAACACACGTGTTGAAGTGAAAGGCGTTGGGACTTGCAAGATAGTCTTGGACAACGGCCGCACTCTCCTACTTCATGATGTCCTCTTCGCTCCAGATATTCGAAGGAATATAATTTCTGTGGTCGTATTAATGGGTCTTGTCTATAACTGGTTTTTTCATGATTGTAATGTGGACTTAAGTTGTAATAATACTCTTATTGGTACTGGGTTTGTATTTAAAGGATTTATTGTAATGAGTACAATGTATGATTCCTCATGTAATGAAAATTTCCTTATTGCAAATTCTAAGACTTATGAGTCTGATGTGATTTGTTGGCACGCAAGGCTTGGTCATATTGGACCAACGCGTATGGATAGACTTGCCAAACGTGGCCTTCTATCCAATGTTTCAAAGGTTGAAATGTCGACCTGCGAACATTGCCTTGTGGGGAAATCTTGTCGCAAGCCGTTTGGAACCGGCACAAGGGCCGAGGTTCCATTACAGCTTATCCATTCGGACATATGTGGTCCGATGAATGTCAATACAAGACGCGAAAAGTCCTATTTCATCACTTTTATTGATGATTTCACCCGATTCGGACATATCTATTTGATATCCCACAAAAGTGAAGCTTTGGCTTGCTTTAAAAACTATATGAGTTTAGTGGAGAATCAATTAGATCGTAAGATTAAGGTCTTGCGAACCGATAGGGGCGGTGAATACCAATCAATAAGTTTTAAAGAACTTTGTGATGAAAAAGGCATAGTACATCAGGTAACTATGCCTTATACTCCTCAACAAAACGGTGTTGCAGAAAGGAGAAATAGGACTTTAATGGAAATGGTCCGTTCAATGATGGCGCAAGCTAACTTGCCAATCACCTTTTGGGGTGATGCATTATTGACGGCCGCTTTCATTTTAAACCGCGTACCCTCGAAATCAGTTAGCTCCACTCCTTATGAGTTGTGGAACCAAAGGTCTCCTGACTTAAACATTTTGAAGCATTGGGGTTGTGCATCCTACGCACATATTTCCTCCCATAAGTATGGTAAACTTGGGCCAAGGGGAAGGAAATGTATCTTTATACGATACGCAGAAAACTCCAAAGGTTATGTTTTTGTTAGTCAGGAAGACAATGGTGGGCTAATTGAGTTTGAATCGAGGGATGTCACTTTCTTGGAAAACGAGTTTCCAAGACAGGGCGAGATAAGTCAGGACGTATCTCTATTTGAGATTTATGATCAAGAAGGATTACCTCATTCGAGTGGGAGAATTCTTGGTGAAAACGAAAATACGTTTCAACCTTCACCAATGGATTATACGAATGCCGATTATCCTATTCCATACGGGAATAATGATCCAAGTGGGAGCAATTCTAACAACATTCCAAGTGGGAGTAATATTAGAATTGATCTAAACTCAAGTCAACAAGGACTTGAAGAATCTCAAATACGACGTAGTAGTCGTACAAGGTTGGTTCCTCTAAGATTTGAGGATGAATTTCCGCAAACCTTT
Organism: Scilla litardierei; assembly: GCA_030789695.1. NCBI lineage: Eukaryota > Viridiplantae > Streptophyta > Magnoliopsida > Asparagales > Asparagaceae > Scilla > Scilla litardierei. Next base: position 41,157 of record JAULAV010005220.1, on the reverse strand, counting down.
ATGACTTTACTACAAGAAGATGACGAGCCTGCTACTTTCAAACAGGCCGTATCTTGCCCTGCTAAAGACAAATGGATGGAAGCGATGCAAGAGGAGTTAGAATCCATGAAAGTTAACCAAGTCTAGGACTTAGTTGACTTACCCAGAGGACGTAAAGCTATTGGGAACAAATGGGTTCTCAAGATCAAGCATAAGGCTGATGGCTCTATTGACAGATATAAAGCTCGCCTTGTCGCGAAAGGTTTTACGCAACAGAAAGGGATAGACTACGAAGAGACCTTCTCACATGTTGTTCGTTTTACCTCAATTCGCCTGATTCTAGCAATGGTAGCTTGCTTAGACCTCGAATTACATCAAATGGATGTAAAGACTGCCTTTCTCAATGGAGAATTGGACGAGGAGTTCTATATGGAACAACCAACAGGGTTTGTAAAAGAAGGAAACGAACATAAGGTTTGTAAACTTCTTAAATCCATATATGGTCTTAAACAATCCTCGAGGCAATGGTATATACGATTTCAAGAGGTTGTCTTATCAAATGGATTTTCCATGCTTGATGAAGATAACTGTGTATATATCAAGAGGAATAAGAACAAGTATGTTATTATGTCTCTATATGTAGATGACATTTTAATAGCCGAAAATGATAAGGGCTTTGTGATGGATATCAAGGCTTGGCTTTCATCAGTTTTTGAGATGAAAGACATGGGAGAAGCCGCATATATCCTTGGAGTTAAGATTTCAAGGAATCGTTCAAAGAAACTTCTTTCTCTTTCACAGGAGACTTATATAAAGAAGAATCTAGAACGTTTTAATATGCAGGACTGCAAGTCCATTGATACTCCAATAAGCAAGTGCGACAATTTATGTCTGAAATCATGTCCGAAGAACCAAAAAGAGGAGGAGATTATGGAAAAAGTTCCATATTCCAGTGCAGTTGGTAGTCTAATGTACGCTATGATGTGTACAAGACCGGACATCTGTTTTGCCGTTGGAATGGTAAGTCGTTACCAATCCAACCCAGGGCAAGTACACTGGAAAGCGGTTAAGAGGATAATGCGGTATCTCAAAGGAACTGCAGACTTTGCTTTATGCTATCAAGGAGATGCCTTAAGGCTCGAAGGCTACACTGATGCTGATTGGGCGGGTGATCTCGATGAGCGACGATCGACCTCAGGATATGTTTTTCTACTCGGATCTGGTGCAATATCCTGGAGTAGCAAGAAACAATCCCGCATCGCACTTTCAACCATGGAAGCCGAGTTTGTAGCATTTAGCATGGCAGTCCAAGAGGCTGTTTGGCTTAGGAAGTTCTTAGACATGCTAATTAATGCAAGTGACTCAGGTGCTGTACCTATACACAGCGACAGTCAAGCATCTATAGCCTATGTCAAAGATCCGAAATTCCATTGTAAGACCAAACACATAGATATCCGCTACAAATTTGCAAAAGACTATGATAAGACCAAGAAGGTAGACATAAGGTACATATCTACGCATGAGATGATAGCGGATCCGCTTACGAAGGCGATCCCCAGAGATGTGTTTTACAAACACTTATCATCTCAAGGATTGCGTAAGAGCTGAGTTGTACCAATGTAAATTCCCATGTCTGTAAATGATCAAAATTAATAAAAGAATAAGTTCTTTTTCAAACATTGCATATGAATTTCTTAAGAAATGTTTGTGTACATTTTTGAAATCTCAGCTGAATTCTAGTATGTCGGACAGATTGAGGTTGGCTCTCTCACATGAGCAACCGCCTTATTCTATCAGACGGATGGAATAGAGATGAGACCTGTTTGAAGTCAAAATCATCAGATGGATGATTTAAGAGTCATGACTTAAACAAAATGGTCGCATGAAAGATCAGCATCATATGGATGCTTACAGAAGATCTAAGAGGATTTTTTGAAATCCTATCTGTCTAAATGCGAGATGTGAGTCCAAAGGATTATTTGAGTAGAATAAGGGACTCAAAGTCAGACATTGTGTTGTCTGATCATCATCCTTACAACATCATTGAGACATACACTCCCTGGGAAAGGAGCGATGTTGTAATACGTCTTCATACCACGTATGCATTTCGACCACTGAGTTAGTAGCAATAGTGTTTGCTATTATGTGAGACTCAAAGGCCATATGGGCCTTAACTCTTACCCTCAAGGACTCCAATTGGTTCCTTTAGATTTGACGAGATGATCGCTATCTTAGCGTGTTGCTAATGGGCTATGATAATTCGGCTCGGCGGGGCACGTTAGAAAAGCGAATCAAGTCAAGATCAGAAGGTTCGCAAGAAGAGGAAGATTGGTTTCATATTCGCATTTGGACTTTAATGATTCAAAGCTGGCCAGCCAATTATGATCCAGATGGGATTCAATTGTTGAATATAAAGTATAAGAAATGTGAAGAAATAATCTAGGGTAAAGCATGCGTTGAACTACTCAACTTTGCACCTTCGAGGTCGTTGTGTATCTCTAACAAGTGCACAACAACAGACTCTACGCGCATGACGGTCGCACGGTCTATTTCTCGGTATGATAGATGAAAGAACTAAGAGAAAGACGTTCTCTTACAATCCCCTCAAGTGTGAGTGGGAGATGTTGGATATGGAAGACGTTAGTACACCCTTGTAGGGGATGTACGAGGGAATACGGACCTCGAACGTCGCGTACACGAAGTCGTGTGTAAAGGGAATATGTTCCCTTGTGGAGAGGATCTCTAGAATGATGGGAAAGTCGCAGTATATGTGCATAAGTGCATGCGACATATGGCTAATAAAGGGGTAATATCTTAAGCTTATGTTGTACCATGTATATGGTACAACTTAAGCTTATAATATGCCATGTACGATGGTACACCTTAGTTAAATTGTTCCAAAGGAACAATTACTCCTAAAATAACTACCTTGGGGGCTATAAATAAGACCCAAGGGTTAGCCATTTTCTAACACAATTTTGCATGGCATTCTTGCATGCATTTCATTCTAGCGAAGCTCTGCCGAAATCCTTCCTCTCTCTTTATCCAAGTTCTTAATCTAAAAGTAGAGATTTAGATTGTGGATTTAGTAGCCTTACTCCGTTCGTGAGAAGACTCGATCCGTCGTGGCGAATCCGAAGGCGAAGTTCTGTGACTACCGTGCCGCATACGCAAGCGTAAGTCTCAACTTCATTTATCGATCCTAACTCTGTTTTTGGCAGGATCCTACAGGAGGGACTCGGGAAGATGATTTCCCAAGATGATCATGTAGAGAAGATCATTGACTTTCTCACACCTCGTGTAGAGAAGATCGTGTAGAGAAGATTGTTGGGAGTCAAAGGCCAACGGAATTTTGGAGTCATATGACACGTCCAAATACACCGTTGAAGAGTGCATTGGTAATCTCATGGCGTATGAAGTGAAGCTTCAACACAAGAAGGAGATTCAACCATCGAAGCCCAAGAAGCCGGAGAAGCAAAAGCGGGTTGCATTCCATGCCAAGGAGGAGTCAATCAAGTGGAGGAGTAAATTCCATCGAGAAGCTCCTAGTGAAGAAGATGAGCAAGAAGATGCAAGTGGAGAAGAAATTGAGGAGCTTGTCGAGCAATTCAAAGTATTCCTCAAATGCAAGCAATGTAAGTCTTTGTCAAAGTTTGCCTCCAATTCTAACAAGTTTCCTACTTGTTACACTTGCAGTGGAAAAGGTCACTTGTCTACCGAATGCCCTTCCAAACCAAACAAAGAAACTTACAAGGGTAAAGGGAAGAAGCATTGGAAAGGAAAGTCCAAGTCCAAAAATCACAAGAAGGGACTTGTAGGGACCTTTGATGATTCGAGTGAGGACACTTCGAGTAACGAAGAAGAGGATGCTCACGTATGCTTTGTAGCCATTGATGTTCCTACTCCAATCCTGTCTGGGTTAAATGAAGAAGAGTTGGATGCTTGGCTCGACGCCTACAACACCTATGAGGATTCATGCCTCATGGCTATGGAGGAGAAGTCATCATCAAGCTCTAGCAAGGATGAGGAGGAGGTTGAGATCGAGGAAGAAAAGATCTCATATGAGGAGCTCAAGAACAATTTCGACTTGGTCTCTGAAAAGGCTAGTAAGTGCATCAACTCTTATAATAGATTAAAAGCAAAATATAAGATTACTAAGAGTAGATTGCATGAACTAGATATTACTAGTGTAATTCATGATGAAAGGCATGCTTATGACACTAGTGAGAGAGACACACTTCTCTCTCAAGTTAAGGAATTGAGCCTTACAAATGAAAAACTTGTTGCTCAAAACCTTAGCTTAGAATCTCACATTCAACAACTTACGTTGAAATGTGAAGAGGAATCCCGTAAGCTCATAAGCTTTGTATATTCTAGGAATTCACTCTATAATTTGTTGGAAAAACAACATCCGGCAAATCATAGAGGATGTTTGGGTTATATTCTAAATGTGATACCCAAACCCACCTCTAATTCTTCTCTTGGTGCAAATATAAGAAATATTGCTAAAGCACCTAAGAAGAATCAACATGCTTTCTTGTACAACAATAACATCAACAAGAAGCATGTAGATCACGAGGTAATGAGGAAGAATGAAAACTCTTCATTTTTGCTAAGAAGCAAAATCCTCATTCTTTGCATGCCAAGAAATTCGTTTCTACACCTAAGCATACCACATCCACCCCCTCTTGCAAAGGCAAAACACTTGCCTAGGAAATCCTTGAGATTATGGATTCCCATTAAGGTTAGTGTGCAAGAGAGGGATAGCTACATCAACTCTCTAGTTAGGGATGTGATCACCTCATGTGATTACATTAGGAAATCAAACTCCTTTTGGGTTTGGTTGCCTAATGTTTAGGTTCCTCACACATATGCATATTGCATGGGTATTGTGCTTGAATGTTTTTTAGCATACCCATTGTTTGTGTGTGTTTCATGATTTTGAAAATATTTTCAAACTTATTTTTTTCATGAAAATGATGACCTTGGGGTTTTTTTGACATGCATGCATTTTTGATCCATGTGTATGTCAATGGGGGAGTTAATATGTTATGTGTTTAAATTATTTTAAGACATATTTTAACTCTCATTTCGGAGGTTATTTGAGATCATTATTCACATTTGGTTGTTTTTGATCTCAAATCAAACCTCTTGTTTATTGCCAACATACTTCATGAAATATTTGTTTTGGCAATATTCTTTGTGTATCATTAAAGCTTGATTTTTCCATATCTATTGCTTTGATACATGTCCGGCCCATGGCTCCATTATTTGTATAATTCGTATTAGATACTAGAAGTCAAAAGTTGACCATTTCTATAATCTAGGGGGAGCATGAGATAGTGAATTGATACCCACTAAATTTTTCAATTTGGTATCATACATATCTTTCTTTTCTTGCATATTGTCACATCTTGGTTAAGATGAGAAAGGTGGATATTTTTTATGTCCACCTTTTTGACGATGTCAAGGGGGAGAGATATATGCATTATGTAAATATATATGGGGAGATATATTCGTAGCATATGGGGAGAGATATATCTATGGGATTAGATAAACCTCGCATGTTTGCATGATAATTGTCTTTTACAACTGGTTTACAATTGGTTTATATAATCCATGCCTATTATATGTCACCGTGATCTTATTTAGTAGAATGAGTATTTACTATTGTGTAGCTCATTGTTTACTTAGTGCATATAAGTAGGGGGAGCTCATTAGCATTGTGCTTTAATACTGTGTATTCTACATAATGTGTGTCATCATCAAAAAGGGGGAGATTGTTGAGTATTGGTGTTTCATACCAATCTTATTTTAACGATGATCACTACATTATGTTGTTGCTAATGACTCTCATGTTTTAGTCTCTCAGTTTTATCTCAAGAATATCTTTCTTGGAGACTAATCACTTGGTGCAAGGATGGGCATCAAGTGGAGAAGAGCCAAAGCTTGGACTCAAGGAGTGCCAAATCTTGGAGATGATGGAGAGCAATCAAGGCATCAAGATTGAAGACTTAGACTCTAAGGAAAGCATTGTAATCCATGTAATTTACTTTATTGCTTTCTCTCTCTTTTGAGTCTAGGATTAATGTAATGCCTTATTAGATGGTTTACTCATTCATGCATATGCATCTAACCATCTTAGTGAGCCTTAGGATTATCATAGAATCCAACCCAATAGGTTCACTCTGTCCAAAGACTCATTTGGAGTCTCTGGCTTTCCATCAGTCGCCTGCTGAAGGAAACACAGACGACTGGGTGATTTTCAGTCGCATGTAGATCCTTCTACAGTCGCCTGATATGCACAGCTCAAGTCAACATTTCAATTGACTCAAACTTGAGCTTTACGCACAGTCGACTATTGGTCATCTTACAGTCGCATGTATAATTACAGTCGCCTGTAGATTGGTCATCAGTCGCATATATAGCGTAAGTGCATTCTCTGTATCTCTCTGTTGTTTCTCCATCTTATACTGCAGACGACTGATTAAGGTTTTATAGTCGCTTGGCTAATAGACAGTCGACTGTATAATGACATCAGTCGCCGGTGTGCTTAACTGGAGAAAGAGTGCAGCTCTCTGTTTTATTCCATCCCCTGCAGCAGTCGCCTGCTGAAGGAATTACAGGCGCATGTCCTGTTCTCAATCGACTGTATCGACTTCATTAGTCGACTGGCCTGGCTCAGATTATAGCCGGTGGATATTTTCTAGCCGTTGATCGGTCGACTGTCTTTTGATCATCAGTCGACTGTTCCTGTCGTTTTCGCCCAGTTTCTAGCCTTTGCAGAAATTGATTCTTTGGCTGTTTTCTTGGGTTTTGGGGTTTGATATAGGGTTCATATATATATGAGGGTGCTGATATCTCTAAACCTTCTTGATTGATTCTTGAATATACTTGATGCTATTGAATATCTCAAGAGATCTATAAGCAACTCTCAAACTCCCTCAATTCCCTCTCAAGAGCTCTCATTCATCTTCATGCGTTGAAGTCCAGCTCAAGGGAATTCATCCAAGTGCTCTCAAGCATATCTCAACACTTGGATATCCTCTTCCATGCCTTGCATCCATTCATGAGTAAGCATCTCAAGGCATAGGTAAGAGTATTTACTTTACTTGGTGTAATTTGTGTCTCTAATTCTCTTTGTGGGAATTAGAACTTTCTCTCTTTATGGGAGGTTGTCTCTTTGTGGGACTTAGGATATTCTCTTTGTGGGAATAACTCTCTTTGTGGGAATAACTCTCTTTGTGTAAGGTTAGTGTCCTAGTGTAGGGCTAACCCTAATTCTCTGAGTGGGAGTCAGTGATTATCTGTGTGGGAGTCTTGATCCTCGTGTAGCATTGGTTGGGTCCTTGTGTAGGGCATAAATCCTCTTTGTGGGGTATCTCCTTGTGAGATTTGTATTCACTTCTCTGTGTGTGAATATAGTGAATATTGGTGTGGCTGGATGTACCCAAGTTTGGGGAATTAGGGTAAAACTGTGTGTTTACGTTTGGAATGATTGTGCCTTTTAATTCCTCTTGCATTTATAATTCCGCATTTGCAAGTTAAATTTTAATTAGACAATTTTATTGCCATTACACTATTCACCCCCCTCTAGTGTGTGTTGTTAGTATTGCAAGGGTAAGGCGGCCCTTACAAAGCATGGGTTGTGGGTTCACTAAGATTGGTGCTAATCAAGCTCTAATTACCCACTTATAACTCAATTAGGCCTCCGGCTATGGCAAGCTTAATCGGTGAATTTAGCTTTCATGAACACGATAATTGGCAATAGGGATGGATGATCATCATAGCACTAATCAAATTAGGAACATGGATTCATCTCGAATTGTGCCCTTTCGGGTCTTTACCAATGCAATTGTGCCCTAACAATTCATCCAACATTAGCAAGAAAATAGGCAAGAGCTAATTGGAACTAAAATTAACAACCAATCTAGATGAATCACAACCCAAGTCAATCAACACTACTCAATCATACTAAGCAAGATAAGATTCATAAACAAATTCATCACTAGTTCAATACAAAGAGAAAAATGCAAAATACACAAGGGAAACGAGAAATTTCACCCAAAATCTCTCTAAGATTAAGCCCTCTCTCTCTTGAGCACCTCCACCTAGCTTCCATCATCCTCCCATGGCCTCCTCCCCCTCCAAGCTCTCTCAAACCCTAAAAAGAACCAAAAAATTTCGAAACTACCGAACTGGCCGAACCCCCCCAATAACGCACAAATCGCACTAAAACGTTGCGGGTCGGGCGCACGGGCGCCCGACCCGCGGGCGCCCGACGCACCCGCAAAGAAATGCGGAGTGGGGCACAAAAAATAGAGGCGGGTCGGGTTGAAGGGCCGGCCCGCGAGAGAAAACCTGCTCCGCTTTGGGGCGGGGCACTGTTGCGTGTGGGTGGGCCAGGCGGGCCGGCCCATCGAAATTTGTTTATAATTTTTTTATAAATTGCTACGGCCCACTGGAAAAAGAGGCCGGATCGGTGCCACGTGGCATCGTGAGATCGCGCCACATGGCGCCCCAATAAAATCCTTTTTCTGGTCTTTTAACCTCATTTCTCCTCCATTAAATCCACGAAAAATACCTAGAAGCCCCAGAAAAATCCCAGAAAATTCTGGAAAATCCCTAAGACTCCTAGGTGTACCTGAAAAATATAAGAAGAAGAAATTAGTCCATATGAATAAAAATAAATATAATGACATGTAAAACACAATATTGACTTCAGATAATCATATAAAATAATCCATTGCTCAAATAATTCTCAAAAATTGAAAATATTATCAAAATAATACCAGGAGCATATGAAAAATATCAGGAAGCCAATAAAGATGATAAAATCTATATATTGTGACAAGAATGAGAGTAAGCTCCTAAAATGACATGAAATGAAAATATACCCAAAAGAGCAAGTTTAAGTATAACCTTTAGCACAAATGGGGGTAGTTAGGGGGTATAAATATACACTTTTCGCTCCGAATCACACCTCCCAACTATCTTTTTGCTAGTCCCTAGCAAAATATGCGATAAATTTGGATTAAATGGAAAACATGCACCAACTTTAAGATATCGTCATGACATACTCCAAATGGTATTTACAAATGATTCCAAAGCCAATATACACAATGTATGAAAATAAACAACAAATGACATTCTCTTCAATCAAATTCCAAGAAAAGTAAGGAAATAATCACCGTATTGCATTCTTTGGGACATATCGCAAATGACAAAGTTTCTAATTTTCATGAAAATGACCAAAACAAAAGAAATTCCTCTAAGTTGTGGGAGATGAGATTGCATCACTCTTATTGCTTATTCTTTCATTTATTCATTCATTTTTTCTTTTTCTTTTTTTGTATTCTTTTTTTATGTTTATGTTTTGCATTCACGCGATAAAGCCATGAAATGCAAACACCGCCCCCTTTTGCATACACGCGATAACGCTATATAGGCAAAGGGATGGAATGATCCCCTAAATCTTATCTTTGGCATCCTCCCCAATGTTTCGTGAGGCACCGGCTACTCGATTTGATTAGAAAAACCATTCGCTTATATTAACTCTCTTTCTCATTCCAAACATGAGTTATCAACTCATCCACCCAATGCTTAAGAGGAAAACAAACATGCACCATATGGCCACACCCAATCCAATTAAAAACTACACCATTCATCCCAACTCTACAATCACTTACACCAAACTTTTTCCAAATTATCTCAAATAGGGTATCACAACATCTAAAATAGTTTCATAAATGGCATATTAACATTTGACTCCAAAATGGAAAAGAAATTAAAACGTGCCAATCAAACATCAAAGAAGTTGATACCAAAATAATAATTCGAAAAATTGCATGGCATTAAGCATGTAGGGACTACGCATAAATCTAACGGCGTAGGGACAAGGAGGACGAATATGATATGCAATAAAGAGCAATATGTGATGGCAAAATGGAAGTATCTCAAAAAAAAAAATTTAAGCTAACATCAAAATCCTAACAATCCTAAAGATTCTAACACTCTCCCCCCAACTTAAAATAAACATTGTCCTCAATAATGGGAGAGTATTAGATCTCGGCAAAAGATCCTAGAAAAGAAAAGAAAAGCATACGAAAGCACTAAAATAAAAGATTCATTTATTTACACTATTGGAAAGAACACACCATGGCAAAAGGCGGATCTCGAATGTAAAACGGCGGTGGCAACTGCTCGATCATATCCTTACACTCCTCCGCGAGCTGCTTTGGAGCTAGGCCTCCACCGACCTCCTTGGATTCCAGCAATGCAACTCCCAGCGTCCCCTTTGGATAATATGTGTCATGTGGGAGACGAGCTGCATCAATCCAAGCCATGTCCTCATGCACTACAATAAAATTATTCCAAAATGGGTCGTTAGAAAAAGAATTTAAATGTAATCCGACAACAATATGTGGAAGTGCAAATTGGGATTCAGAAATGCAAGGCATGATATGGTGGAAACTTCCCTGAATAATGGCGCTAGGTGTGGCATGACACTCTGCCTCAGGAGGATGGGGAAGCGACTGTAGAAGAGAATTTGGAGAAGACGATGGCTCAGGCTCAACGTAAACCATCTCGCAATTGTCCTCCCTATCAGAAAGTGTAGGCTCTGTAGACCTCCCCGGACTATGAAGTGTATTCTGAAAATCTCCATGAATGATGGTCTGGTGCGTATTCTGAGGTGGAGGGTATATGACCTGCTGCACTGAAGTAGGAGGAAAGTCTGGCTCGAGCTCCATCATGGTCTGTAAACTCACTCTCTTGTCCAAATCATCCTCATCATCATCAAAGTAAGCCATCTTAGCAGTCTGTCCTAAGCACTCGTACACCTCAAAATGAGAGGATGAAGTAGAAGGGAAACAACACTCAGGCCCTCCAATATCATCAATATCGCTCGTGCCTTCACATGCATCCACGACAACATCACCACAAACATAAAAATGCATCGTGTCATCAACATGGTCGACACACACTCCATCATCCATCTCCTCCGGCTCATCCAAATGTATATGCTTAAATTCCTCTACTTGGCCCCAATGCATCCTCTTCACATGTTTCTCTTGGTATTCCATAAGGTCGCATTGGAATGAGCCCTCAGCTGGCTCCTCAGGCTGGAACTGAACCTGTTGGACTGCGTCCTCATACTCTGCCAGATCCCTCAGGTAACACCATAAATTCTCGGTCGAATAATCAAAGAACTCTCCACCGTAGCTCATCTGCACGAAATCTCGTCCAGATGGCGATAATCCTATATAAAATATCTGTAGGAGGTGATCCTCGTGGAAACTCCGGTGTGGGCACGCAAGCACCAAATCATTGAACCTCTGCCAAGCCTGATGGTAGGCCTCCCACTCAGCTTGGATAAAGCTCGTTATATGCTGCTCCATGGCCTGCCGCACATGTACCTGCTCCAAGAATATATGCAAAAACACTCGGACAAATTCAGCCTGAAATGACAACCAAGTAAAATGTGAGTCAAGAGACAATGAATCAAACCAAAGCCTAGCATCATCTTGCAAAGAAGAGGGAAAAAATCTAAAGTATATGCAATCATCAAAAATTTTCCCACCAAGACATGAAAATATCCAATCTTCAAACTTTTTCAAATGTAAATAAGGATTTTCCCACTCCGAACCATGAAAGAATGGTGGAAGTGGAATATCCTCCGAATCAAAGTCGGAAAAATCTGAAGAAGATGCCATTTTGTTGTTAAAAAATTCACAAGAAAATAAAAATAAACAACCAAAAGACTCAATAAGTGGAAAATAAATAAAATGAAAAAACACAACACTAAGAGATAGAAGTATCACACTAAAACTTTCAAAATCAATTAAAAAATGCAAGTAGTAGAAACCGTTGTCCCCGACAATGGCGCCAATTGGTTGAACCGAAAAACGCGCAATGGCATGCCCTCCACTCACAAGCGCAGGAGTATCAATGCAATAAAAAATAATCGGTGAGTACCGGGTCGGATCACAGGGACAAGTCATTCTACATTCGCAAGTTTGATCGATAAAGAAAAATAAATGGTGTTACAACCACCTCGCTAACGGAGGAAAAGTGTGGGAAAAAGTATGGTTAATCAACAAATCTATCCTAAGTGGATAGGGTTAGAGAACCAAATGGAGAGTTAGGATAGCTAGGAGGGAAAGAATGGGTTGTGGGTTCTCTAAGATTAGTGCTACTCAAGATCTAATTACCCACATATAACTCAATTAGGCCTCCAGCTATCGGAAGCTTAATCGGTGAATTTAGCTTTCATGAACACGATAATTGGCAATAGGGATAGATGTATCATCATAGCACTAATCAAATTGGGAACATGATCATCTCGAATTGTGCCCTTTCGGGTCTTTACCAATGAAATTGTGCCCTAAAAATTCATCCAACATTAGCAAGAGAATAGGCAAGAGCTAATTGAAACTAAAATTAACAACCAATCTAGATGAATCACAACCCAAGTCAATCAACACTACTCAATCATACTAAGCAAGATAAGATTCATAAACAAATTCATCACTAGTTTAATACAAAGAGAGAAATGCAAAACACACAAGGGAAAGGAGAAATTTCACCCAAGATCTCTCTAAGATTAAGCCTATCTCTCTCTCTCTCTCTTGAGCACCTCCACCTAGCTTACATCATCCTCCCATGGCCTCCTCCCCATCCAAGCTCTCTTAAACCCTAAAAAGAACCAAAAAATATCAAAACTGCCGAATAGGCCGAACCCCCCCAAATAACGCACAAACTGCACTAAAACGTTGCGGGTCGGGCGCACGGGCGCTCGACCCGCGGGCGCATGCGCACCCGCAAAGAAATGCGGAGGGGGGCACAAAAAACAGAGGCGTGCCGGCCTGAAGGGCTAGCCCGCGAGAGAAAACCTGCCCCACTTTGGGGCGGGGCGCTGTTGTGTGTGGGCCGGCCAGGCGGGCCGGCCCACCGAAATTTGTTTATAATTTTTTTTATAAATTGCTACGGTCCACTGGAAAAAGAGGCTGGATCGGTGCCAAGTGGCGTCGTGGGATCACGCCACGTGGAGCCCCCAATAAAATCCTTTTCTGGTCTTTTTAACCTCATTTCTCCTCCATTAAATCCACGAAAAACACCTAGAAGCCCCAGAAAAATCCCAGAAAATTCTGGAAAATCCCCAAGATTCCTAGGGGTACCTGAAAAATATAAGAAGAAGAAATTAGTCCATATGAATAAAAAATGAATATAATGACATATAAAACACAGTATTGACTTCCGATAATCATATAAAATAATCCGTTGCTCAAATAATTCTCAAAAATTGACAATATTATCACAATAATACCAGGAGCATATGAAAAATATCAAGAAGCCAATAAAGACGATAAAATCTATATTTTGTGCCAAGAATGAGAGTAAGCTCCTAAAATGACATGAAATGAAAATATACCCAAAAGAGCAAGTTCAAGTAAAATCTTTAGCGCAAAATGGGGGTAGTTAGGGGGTATAAATATACACTTTTCGCTCCGAATCTTCTTCAAAGGTAAACACTTCTTAAAATGGAGGAAGAAAATGTTCCAATGGCTTGATGATCACGAGGAGTCAATGTCTATCACTTTGGATGCTCAAGTTTGGAATGCATTGCACAATGCCATCTCTCCGAAGATTGCAAAGAAAGCAAGTGATTTCGAGACAGCCAAGGAGATATGTGAATATCTTGATGAAAAGTATGCTGGAAAGGAATCATGCGATGATAAGAGCATCGTTGGTAATGAGGTATCTCGTAACTCGCTCGTTCAACGCGGTAATTTTATTGAAAATGATAATGCGTTGTTTATGAACTCTCCTTATGCTAAAAAGTCTATGCCTAAAGAGAGATGCTCACACACACACATCTCAATCATCCAAAACTTGTGATGATACATGTTTTATTGCATTGAATCAAGAAAAGATTTCTCTTGATTCTCATGTGTGCATGTTGAGCAAAGAGAATGACTCTCTTAAAGATCGTATTGAGTATGATCGTGATTTATACAAATCTATGAAAGAGAGTCTGTATGTATCGCATAATGTTGTACTTAATTCTTTGCATACCGAGAAAGATACTCTTCTTTCTCAATTGAGTGCATTGAGGGATGAGAATGCTTCTCTCAAACTCCAAATGGAGAAGATGCACTCCGATAGTGATTACAATATTTTGAGAGATGAGACATTGGATCTCAAGTCAAAATGTTGTGAGCTTAGCTCATGTCTATCCAAGAAGGATGACAACATTTCTTTACTTTTGAAGAAATGTGAGCTATTGTCTACTCAAATTGAAAATTTCAAATTGAGTAAGGACACAATTTTGGGATCCTCTTCATTGAAGGTGAACAAACCAAGCTCTTCTCTTAGAAGCACCCAAATAAATTTTATGGGGAAGCATTCTAATGAGAAAGTCACATCCAACTCCTTTGGCCTAAAATCAACTATTATTTATAAGCCAAAGAGAAATCATGCATTTTGTATTCTGGCCTTGCATATATTAAGAAGCCTATTCAAAACATGTTGATATGAATGCGTCTTCTTTGAATGCTATAAATGGTGTTTCTACTCATAGAAAATCTTATTATTACTTGCATGCTAAAATTGATGATAAACCTTTGCTTGCTTCATATGTTCCTATGAATAGTAGAATTGCTTGTGTGAATGCATCTAATGCTAAATCTTATGTTTCACACACGGGGCATGCCAATATTTATGTTCCACCTCATAAGCGTGCACCCTCACCTCCTACTCATGCCTTAACCAAACCTCTTCCTAAGAATCCCAAATCACTTTTTTGTGGATTTCTAAGAATGTTTCTAGGCTTGATAGGAACTCGTATATAGATTCATATGTTTGCCATGTTATATTTTCAAATGACTATATACGGAAACCAAACTCCACTTTTGTTTGGTTTCCACCTTGCTAGCTCACTCACATTATTATTCATTTCTTGGGTACCATGCTTATATGTTTACATTTTGTACCCACATTTTTGTGAGTTTGTCCATTACTTCCATGTTTGCATGTTTTGTATGATTATGAGGGAGTATGGAATTTTTGCTTGCTGGCATTATTTTTCCATTCATATGGCACATTGTATTTCATTCACATTATGTTTGTGCATATGGGATGGTTATTTCTCTTGCCCTTGGTTTTCCTATTTGGCTATTACCCATCTTTTTGATATGCCAATGGGGAAGAGAAATAGGTTATGTAAAAATATACCTTATGCTTGTTTATGCATTATTATCAATTGGTATGTTTTTGCAAAACAACCATCAATACGATTTGTGCTTTATATGTTTATATTTTGTGCACACTTGCATATTGATTGGGGGAGTTTGTTAGCACACATTGTTTATTTCAATGTTTATTATATTTTGACATAATGGATTGTCATCATCAAAACGGGGGAGTTTGTTAGTTCTTGGGTTCAAGACCAACGTTGTTTTGATGATGATCAATATATTATGTTAGTGTGCTAATCAATCTTATGTTTTAGTCTTAGTTTATCGTAATGATTATATATTGATGAGAGAAAACATAATACTTGGAGGATGATGTAAGGGATATCTTTTAAAGACCTCCAAGAGTGATGGAGTGCTCAAGCTTGGATGAAGTCATGAATATCATCTAATGAAGCCAAAACTTGGAGCATGATGATGGATGGACATCTAGAGGAATATTGACAAAGCTTGGAGCTTGAGGAAGGGAAGCTCATCAAGGAGTGCCAAAGCTTGGAGATGATGGGGAGCATCAAGGTATCGTGAGCTTGAATACTTAGACTCTAGGAGATGCAATTTGTAATCCATGTAATTTCAATTACTTGCATTTCTCTTTTTGAGTCTAGGATTTTTGTAATGCCTTGATAGATGGTCATACTCTCATGCATATGTATTTCGCCATCTTAGTGAGCCTTAGGATTATCATAGGATCCAACCCAATAGGTTCATCTAGCCCAAAGACTCAATTGGAGTCTCTGGCTCTCCAACAGTCGTCTGATGAAGGTTTCACAGTCGACTGGGTGATTTTCAGTCGCCTGTCGTGCCTTCTACAGTCGTCCGTGATGCATAGCTCAAGTCAACATTTCTATTGACTCTTCTTGAGCTTTTCGCATCAGTCAACTGATGTTCAATTTACAGCCGCCTGTGTTTTTACAGTTGCCTGTGAATTGGTCGACAGTCGACTGTGCGCTTCTTGCATTTTCTGGGTTTCATCCAAATTTGCAAGACAGTCGCTTGTTGCTGTTTTTACAGTCGCCTATATATTGACAGTCGCATGTGAAATGGCCATCAGTCGTCTGAAAGGTGTAAGTGCGAAAAATGCATCTCTCTTTGTTTTTCTTCCATCCTTGCAGCAGTCGCCTGATGAAGGATATACAGTCGCCTGTCTATTTTACAGTTGCCTGTGTAGTCTTCTACAGTCGACTGTCCTGGCTCAGATTATAGCCGTTGGGATTTTTCTAGCTGTTGAACAGTCGACTATCATTTGTTCATCAGTCGAATGTCTGTGCCGTAAACAGCCAAAATCTAGCCGTTGCAGGTTTCTTCCTTTTGGGTTTTTGGTTAGTATTATGGGCTCTTCTTGGCTTCCTATATATAGGAGAAGGCTTAGTTCATTTAGAACTCTTGAAAGGGTTAGGAAATCATAGAAGATCATTTAATCTCTTCTCTAAGCCACTCCTCCCCCATTCCCTCATTAGAGCTTCAATCTTATGCTATAGCATCTAAGCTCTAGGGAATTTTCTCCAAGGGATTTCAATCTCATTCCTCTTCTTGGAGAACATCTTTCTTCTCTTCATTTCATACACTCAAGTGAGAAGTGTTATGATTCATTCCTAGAAGAGAGAAAGATCATCAAGTGCAATCAAAGCTAATCTCAAGCACTTGGTCATTCACTTGCATGCCATCTTCATCGTATTGGTAAGATCATATCAAGGCATTGGTAAGTGTTGTTTCGTTTTGTTTTTTTGTTCGAAACACTAATTCTCTTTGTGGGAATTAGTTACTCTCTTTGTGGGAGTTACTCTCTTTGTGAGAGTTTGGTTCTTTCGGTGTGAGAGAACAAAATCCTCTGTGTGAGGTCTCTCTGTGTAAGAGTAAGGATATCACTTTATGGGAATCCTAAATCCTCTATGTGAGGTATCTCTTTGTGAGATTTGTATTCACTTCTCTGTGTGGGAATATAGTGAATACTGGTGTGGCTGGACGTACCCAAGTTTTGGGAAACCAGGGTAAAATTCTTGTGTTTGCATTTGTTGTTGTTGAGCACTCTGTTTAATTCTGCTGCTTATTGTGCTTTAATTTTAGTAACTTTTAATTAAGCACTTTGCTGGCCATTACACCATTCACCCCCCTCTAGTGTGTGTAGCCTCGCAGGGTCCCTTATAGTCTATTTTCCATGTTTTTCCTAGTCTTCTTAGGTGATTGTTTCTTTTTAAATCATAGCACATGTTTGCTGGAATCATTATTTAGTTCATCTATCATCTCATCAAAACTCTTTTGACTACTAATTTATTTCTTGATTATAATGTTAAGTTTTTGGTTTTTTTCTAATTCTTTATTCCTAACCTCATAATTCTTCTCTTTTTTTCTCTTTTCAACCTCACTAGCAGTGTTCTTTTATTTTATTAAGTTGGATTTATCTTTTTAAAGTTGTTTCATTTTTTCTTTATAGATAGAGACTTTGTAATTTAGAATTTTAAGCTCAGGATCTTAAGAACCTAAGGTGCTAACTTTCCATTTAATTCTTCAGCTAAATTAGAGTTTTCAAGTTCTAACTTAGCCAATTTGTTATTAGCCTCTTTTAGTTCTAAAGTCATAGTCTCTAATGTAGTTTCATCGATGTTATCAATTATGTTTTTTAATTCTTTTCACTTGATAAACATCTATTCTCTCTCATGTTTAGCAATAGCAAGTTTGTTTTCTAAAGAGCCACAAAGTTTTTTAAGCTTAACAAACTTGGGTGCCATGTCACGAATGAGATTAACTAGATAATCATATGCTTCATCTATATCAGAAAATACGTCTTCACTAATATTAGATCATCTTCAAAATTATGAGAGATGGGTTTAAAATTTACCTTATCGTTGTCCACCATGAAGCATGTCCTTTTGTCCTCCATCCCATCGTCTTCAGAAAGCTCCTTAGCGTCGTCCCCATATAGCAAGCATCACTCTCTTGAAAGTTTGTTCGCCCCATTCAATTTCTTTGCCTTTGTATTTGTTATTCAGGAGTGGGCAATCGACTTTCAAGTAAACTTTGTTGTTGCATCTGAAACATCACAGTATGGTACTCTCATTTTCATATCTTTTCTTCTTCATGTTTCCCCATATGTTGCCGGTTTTCCTCTTGTTGTTTCGTAGGAATTTTGTGAAGTTTCTATTAAGGAGGGTGAGGTCTTCATCATCAGAATTATTCGTCGTTTCAACATTTAATTTGGATGCCTTGAAGCCAAGTTCTTCGCAGTCTGCTCCTTCTTTCAGTCTTCTCTTCCTTCTTTGGTGCATCTTTGTTGAGCATTTGCAATTGTGCCTCAAATGCCATCAACTTTTCCATAAGCTGCTTGAAGGTGATGTTAGCCAAGTCATGTGCCTCCTCAATCGTCGTACGCTTTTGGATCCATCCACCAGTCAATGAATATAAGACTTTTCCTACCAATTCTTCTTTTAAAATATCCTTTCCCAAAGCCTTCAGCGGATTGATGATATAAAAAGCAAGAAAACATAGCATCAATAAATTCATTTGACAACATAGCAAAATTTTGATATTTCTGTAAAAGCATGCGAATACGAGTTTTATTAACCTCAAAAGTGGATTCATATGTGACTTCAAGCCTGGTTCATATTTCTTTAGTAGTAGTACAAGAACTAATACGTTTATACTCAGTTCTGTTAAAACCATAAAACAGTATGATTATGGCCTTTGCATTAATATTTTCTAACTTATCGGAACCTTTCTGATGCTCAGGAGTAGGTTTTCGGTTAAAGTGAAACCCTCACTAATGATTTTCCACAATGCTATGTCAATGCCTTTGATGTGTATGAATATACGTTGCTTCTAGTAGCTATAGTCCGTACTATCAAACATGGGTGAACGAAGGAACGATTGTCACTCTTTTTAGTTTGAGGGTCATATGGATATGTTAAAGGCATTTGTGCCATACCTAGGATTGAAATTCAACTAGACTACGAGTCTAAAGAGAATTCCTGCTCTGATACCAACTGAAAATCCTAGAGGGGGATGAATATGGTTTATCGCACAAAAATAAAACTCAAGCAACCAGAATTACATAAATAACAGATATTAACGAAGTTGGCATCCCGCCTATACTCCGACCTCTCCCTAAGGATTTAACCCTTTTTGAATCCAAAAAGTACTTGATCACACTTACAGGTAGTGATCGAACCGTTACAGCATCCAGTTCAGAGAATAATAAGCCCAAAGATAGCATTAGTATGCAGCTATACAAAAATACAATCCACGACAAAAATAATACTAACTGAAAAAATCAGATAGATATCACCCTAGCATAGATCGTCAAATTGTGATCATGTCGACAAAAACTGTGCATTAATTGGTGTCATGTAGAGCAAGATATGGCATTTGCAGCGTCATGGTATTTTTTGCAAAATTGCAGTTCGAAACTTGATATTGCAAACAGCCGCCAAAATGAAATTTGCCGATGCCTCAAACATTTATCTATATCTCTCTTGCTTCTTCACATGGCCGAGGGGGTGCATTGACCGAGGACTGGGCGGCTGTGCTTTCGCTCTGCTGTGTGCAGCCGAGGGGAACCGAGCGCTGCAGGGCTCGGCCCTGTTGCTTGAGCCCGAGGAAGAGTAATGGGAAGGTCGAGCGACTGGCTAGGGCTCAGCTCACTATCCTATGCCTGAGAGTAGAGGGAGAGGAAGGCCGTGCGGCTGGCTGGGGCTCGGCTCGCTGGCATGCGCCCGAGAGCAGAGGGTGGGGGAGGCCGAGCGTCTGGCTGGGGCTCAGCTCTTTTCTGATTGCCTAATACGAGACTTGGGGTAGCCGGCCTTTTTATAGGTTTTATAAAACCATAGGTTGAATTGAATTGAAGTGCTGTAGTCGCATTGATATTTTTGGCCAAATTTCGTATTTTGCCCCTCCTTGTTAATTTGGGCCCATGTGACTTGTTCTTCGTCAATTGAATTTGTATTCGTTCTTCATTGTTAAGTTCTTTGACTTCTTTGACTTGAACTCTTCTACCATTTGCTTTGAATTTCTAGAAGACTTTGACCAAGGCAAAATTATCAATTTGCCACTCTCTTTCTCTTCTTGATTTTAGGCCATTATTTTGAAGCTTTTTGCCTTGCAGAAATTATGATGATGTCATTTGGCCATGGAATTTAATATTTGACCATCTTAGGGAAACTTGAACACGACTTGTTCTGTTTTGCTGACCTATTCTATTCTGCCGACCAGTTACTGGTTTCTGTCTGTATGATGGTTACTGGGACTGTTTCTGGCTGTGGGATTACTCTTAAGGTATTTTAGGTTTTGTATAGTTGGCTAACTTTATTGGGTGAGCGAAATTTTCCTTTGGTCAAGTTAGCCTTATTTTGTCCTGAATGTCACTCAACGACTACATTAGTATCAATGGTACTTGTTTGTCATCATCAAAATTAAAGTGTGACGTAGTAGTTGGCTAACTAGGCCAGTATACTCCATTGAGTGCTTCATTTGATTTGCCTTAATCTCCTACACTCTAAGATGTTAGATGCAATATTTGTTCATCGTCAAAACCACACGAGGTTAGACTTAATATCTCAACAAATAGCACCTGAAACATCGATACCCAAGTCACAGTTTTACATCAATAAAACATGAGAATGCATATTGTATAAAAAGGATTGCTCACCGAAGGAAATAGTTGCAGTGTGTGAGTATTCTTCTTGCGACAAGACTATTTGAAAAGTAGGGGAAAAACCCAACTTTCTTGGGACTAAAAACGACAATCGGAAGCTAATCTACGACACAAGCTTCGGGAGGTGGAAAAATTACTCAACCTAAAAGCGATCAAACGAGTTAATATAAACCATTTGCATTGATTCAGTAATTAAAATAAATGTAAATATTTACAAATTTAAGTACATGTCAATCATGTAATGGTTGGAAGCAGGCTATGACACGAACGATAATGGTTGGAAGCAAGCTATCACATGATTGAAGACGATCAGAGACGGTGGGCAATTACTAGAATGTGATCGGAAGTGCTATGAGGGGGATCAAAATTTGGGGGATGGGTGATCGAGATTAGGGGACGATGCTGTGAGGGATTTATGGATTTCCACAATTGCGAAAGGAAGATAAAAACTTTTAGTGGGGGTTTCACTGACGGCCTCGTCAATGAAACTAAAGGGATAACTTAAGGGGGTTTAGAGGGGGTTTCACTAACGGTTCCTTCAGTGAAACCAACTTTTGTGGAGGGTTTCACTAACGACTCCGTCATAAATGCTAACTTTCCCTGACAATACATCTTTCCATCAGTGAAGCAACCGAAAAATCCAATGTTCGCTGACGGCCCAAATTTCCCGTCAGAGAAGGTAACGCTCCATGTAAAAAAATAAGGTGCAAACTAACGAATCAATACTTTCGAACACGGGCTACCATCAATCATCGAAAATATTTCACGTTATGCCCAACTTTTGCGACGGAAAACACCGTCAGTAAAGTTGGACTTTCGCTGATGGTAGTGGTCAACGAAAAACAGACTTTTGTTGAGGGCCACGTGGCCATTAGCGAACGTGTTGTGCGCCACCATTTCATTGATGGGAAGCATACGCCGTCAGCAAAAGCCGTGTTTTCGCTGACAGTTATCGTCGGTGAAAGTCTCATTTTTCTGATGGTATACGGTGCCGTTAGCGAAAGCATTTATTCGCTAACGGGAACGATAAGCAGTCAGCAAATGTCTGGCTTTATTGATGTTTTTATAGTTGTCATTGAAAATTTGTCTCTAAAATGGTTTTTCTTGTAGTGCTCTTCCCTAGAGGGTTACGACAATTACATTGCCTCCAGCAAAGGTTTCCAACAACCAATATAATTTCAATAATTACAACCAAGTAATTTACTCACCACCACACTCTTGTGTGGATTTTACAAACTTCTTTTGAAGATTAGTACAATTTGTTCATATAGCCAATTGATTGAAACCTAAGTGTCTATATTGTGGCTATACGAAAACTTCTTTTGATATCTAGAAAAATAAAGATTAAAACTTAACGATTAAGAAGAAAAATCCCTAATTGTGATCTCAATGGAGTCACGATGAAGCTTGAGATAATCACAATTAGTACGGCAACGATTGCTTAAAAGCTTGTTAAGAAATCGACAACAATTGCCTTGAAAACGTAGAGGGCTTTTGAGAGAGCTTAGAATGCTTAAAAATTATCTTTAAAATGTGCAATGAATTAATGATGGTAAATCCAACCAAAAAATCTATATATATAAGGATGAATTATGCCCAAACAGATTCCTCAAAAATCCACTACAACGTCTCTCTAAAGGCTTAAAAAATCAAATATAGCCGTTAGTAGTCGAATCCTATTTATATTGTAGTCGACTATCAATTCCCAGAAGTCTGTTGAGGGATGTATGCTCTCAGTTCATTTGTATTGGATGCAAATGGATTTTATAAGTCGTAAAAAGTTTGTGATATAAGTTTAGAACATTAAGGATGTGGAAAATTTTGCATATGATGCAAAAGAGAATTAAATATGTCGTAAAATGTTTACGAGCATATTTGAACGCGATGAAAAGGTTACCTGGTTGATGGGATCGTCCTGGTCTAAATGCAAGTTCAAACGACGTCCGAATCAGACTCTAAATGAGCAAATTAGAGCAAAAACAGCTAAGGGATCTTTTTTGAAAGAGTCAGCCCAGTCCCAAGGGCACTAGGCATGCCAACCCAACTGGGCTGGGCACCCAGGCCCGTTTTGGGCCTGGGGTGCCCAGCCCAGGGGCGGGCCCACCAGCCAAAAGCTGGGCGGGTTAGGGCCCGCCAAAAGCTGGGCGAGTTAGGAGGGCGGGCACCGGACCCGCCTGCAAGGGCGGGCTCTTGACACGCCTGCCCCCTGGGCAGGTCAAGCCCGCCTGCACTTGCGGGGGGTCGCCCAGCCAGCAGCGCACGCCTGCACCCGCTTGCAGGCTGGCAATTTGGGCCCCACATTAGGGTTCTGTGCTCAGTTTTGTGGCGGCTCGGTTTTTGCGAAAAACTTGGTTTTTGCCAACTTTGGATGCTCGTTTGAGGGGTCAAACGGACTCGAAATAGAGTGTCGTTTCTTCCTACGCGTTCACCATTCAACCCTCTTCAATTTGATAGGTTGCATCACTTGCGAAGCTCAACGGCGAGGGAGGAAAATTCGCTAAAGTTTGGCCTTTGTGAAATGCAAACTTTAATTAATTTTTTCATCCAAACTTTTTTGTCCCACATCGGATATGGAATGAAGGGGAGGCATCAACCGCCTATATAAATAGGGCTACTCCCCTCCTTGAAACTCGTCCCATGCTCCAAATCTAAGTAGCTCCATTAAACATGAGCAAGCCCGGATCTGAGCTTAAATAAAATATTATCTTTCTCCCTAAATTCTTCCATGCTCCTGTTCGGGCTCTAGCAAAGCTACGAAGGAGCTCGGATCGGATTCGAAGTCTTGAAGAAGAATCCACTCAAGATGAAATCTTCTTCGCCTCGAGACGCGGTGCGGTTCGAAAAGCGGTTTAGATCGGGACGCAGTTCGGCTCAGGAGAAGCAGCGTGGGGGCCAAAGAAATGTTGCTGAAAACGACGCTTCGTATTCTGCATAAATGAAGTGAAAGGTATGTAGTTTAAATATTCATGCGTTTATAAGTGCAAATGTTAGATAGATCTATCCTTAGGGGTTGGTCGGACCCAACCCCGGTTGGTAGAGATCTTAGCTAGGGTTTGTTCCCTTTAGGGCTTGATTTAAAATATTTTTAAATCTGATTTTTCGCTGCTTGTTTGATCTCGTCTGTCTGACTTCGGCCGGACGTCGATTTTATTGTCTTGAGGACCCAAAAGACCATACAGTGGTATCAAAGCTTATTGGGCTAAGTACGGGTTCTCGGGTTATGAGCTGACCTGAAATAATCGCTCTTACCGTACCAAGTCTTGATAAGATGGGGATCTTATGATGGGTTAGACGTTGTCGAGAAGCATGCTGTAAAACAAGTTCGTGAGGGATCTTGTAACGGGTCTAAGGTGCCATGGATGATGGGCCTTAACAGCGTTGCAATGATATCAGAGCGATACCTACAGTGGTAACAGAGCCAGGTCTACATGATCTATTTTTGCAATTATAAAATGTATGCGATACAACATATCTCTCCATGAGATGGAGGTTGAATTTTAAACTATTAAAATTATCGTTTTCCAATGCAATGTTTCTATTTTCGAAAATTGTTTTTGAAAATTAGATTTAATTTTAAAATCATGTGATAATTTTAAAATTAGATCTTTATAATTATTTGATAATTATTGATGTAACTGAGATTTTTGGGATAATTTTAAGTTGCATGCTTAGCTAAATTGTTTAGTTGATAATGGTTATATTAGTTTTATTGATTATGTGATAATTCAAGAAAAACTATTAGGATAGCCATTAAAACCTTTCAAAAAATTATAAGCTATTTTTGAACATGCTATGATTTAAAAAAATTGTTGCAACAAAATAAATTCCTGTTTATGGTAGCCCTCTCCAAATTATTATTTTAATTGTTCTAATAATAAATTTTGAAAAAGGCTATGATTTAAAATTGTTGCAACTTGAACTTTAAATGCCTAATACATGATTAGGATAGCAACATAATAATCCTTATAGTTGATAAGGACATTAATAGAAGTTATTAACCAATCCTAATAATTTCGAATTTTAGGATTCAACTAGTTGATAGGATTAACTAGTTTTAATGAAGACATTTCTAATCAATGGCACACATATGAATAATTAATTTCCTCCAATGGACTATGATCCGGTCTAGTGTTTTTTGACTAGTGTTGTGGATCACCCTAGATCGACCGTGGATAGTGATCCTGGCCTAGCCAAATCCCTGGCAGTGTTCCCCTAGACCGCAAGGATGCGAATTATGATTATGTGACACCGTCGATTATATCTAGTCAATTACGTTAAAAATCATCTTCAAGGTTAGCCGTAGCCCTCCTTGCTTTTGGATTAGAGGACTAAAAGACGCCTGTCATAGTTGCTGAGTCTCCTCAAGCTATGACATAGTCTCTTTTAGAAACCGGCTCCATCATACATGAGATGTAGTCTAGTATTAACCCAAACCGATGTATCAGGTCTCCTCAAGTATCGGTGTAAGTTAAGACTGGACATGAAAACAAGGGTTCGACTATACTAGTCATTATGGTTTGTTGAGTCTCCTCAAGATCATAAGTGACTAGGGTAAAAACCAAAAGGGAGTCACTAGATGTGATTGATAATGAGTTTATCTACCCACTGCAGAGTCGATCAACTTGTTGAGTCTCCTCAAGGTTGTGAAGCTCAGGGTGGTTGGGTCCATATCCCATTAAATAACAATACTCGTTCATCTATATGGCTAAAGATGATCGTAGAAATAGTGGGAGGATATAGTTGAATAAAAACTATTTTTTAACTATATTTAAAAATCATGAACATATGCTAAACTAGGATAATTCTATGTTTTACCAAAGTGGAATCCAAAATCATAATTCCTTAAAAGTAAGAAGTCAACTGGATAAAATGATTAGTTAAGGAATATTTGATAAACCAAACTATATTCTCACTGATATTAAAGTGTCCTTCCTAGTACCGAGTTAAGGACAATGATTTCCTTAAGCTCTAAAGTCTAACACAATAAAAGCACGCTACTAAACACTCGCCTCTATGAGCAGGGGCAGCTTAAACATACTGATGTTTAAAGCAAGTTTATCCTTACAACTTGTTGAGTCTTCTCAAGTTTGTATGGAAAATAGTTTCAATCCGCAAGGTTTAAAACTTCGATCAAACTGTTTGACTTGAAGATGAGTGCAAGAGCGGTGCAAGACAATATATCCAAATTAGATCTTGAGACGAGCAACTTGTTGAGTCTCGTCAAGGTTGCAAAGCTCAAGTGTTTGGATGCATGTGATGCTTGTACAGCTAATATTTGTGTTAGGACGAAAAATGTCTAAATGTGATTTAGAAAGGAGAAGGCACTAAGGAAATTTCATTGAGAAAGAATATTTGGTTTATCATAAGATAAGGCATAGTAGGAGGAACTGAAAAATACGACATGTTTGATGTCTAAAATTTCAGAATAATTGTTATACAAAGATAGTCTCACATATTGGCTAATGAACAAAAGTTGTCTTTAGGCCATATGGAACTTATAACACACTTGGCGAATGTCATCACATTACTTTAGAAGAAATGTTTTGATGTGATTATAATGTATAACAATTTTGTATTAAGAGTTAATACATGAAAACATAAGTTAGTAGCAAATCTTAGACTAGGGTCATACCGAAGAGACTAAGCTTCACAAGTCATATAAAGAGGGGTATGATCTCTCGTATTATGAGTCAATAGACACTTGTGAATCTTGTCTCAATGGTATGATGGCCGAAATTCCATTTGCAAGACAATGGGAAAATGAGTTGGTGAACTCGTAGTCTAGTACATGCGGATGTATCCGGACCCAAGTCTAAGTTAGCCAGAATAAGTTGTTCTTATTTTATTACGCACATGTTCTTGTTGAAATACAAGTATGATAAAATAGATAACAAAATGAAAGAAGTATTTGAACTGCTCCGATCAGATCGAAGAGTCGATTACTTAGCTATATAATTCTTGCGTAATTAAAAGAAAATATGATTTTTCTCTCAGGTCAAGCCTTTTAACACATCGGGGTGTTAGAGAGCATGAATCGCACTCTGTTAGACTTAATGTGATATATGGTTAGTGACTCTGAGTTACAATCCTCCTTCTGGGTTAACCCCAGATTATAATGCCTAGGTTTTTAATAAGGTTCTATGAGGACCTTATCAATAAGATATTCATTAAATCAATCGTTATAAAGTTAAAGGATTACTTGAGTCTCGTAAGACGAAGAGTCGAGTAAGACATCATAGTTGATGATGGCCTAGACAACTTCCAAGATGTCATTCAGAGTAGTGACTCTAAGAAATGGCTTGATGCAATCCAAAAAGGGTCCGTGCACATAAATAAAGTATGGACTTTAGTTTGCATGCTCAAAGAAAGTGTTTCTTATTGGCTGCAAGTAATTCTTCAAGACAGAAGATTGGTGCAGAAAGAAAATAGTGAAGTACAACTTATGTTGGTTGAGAACGGTTATCATCCTAACTCCTATAAACGGATTATGATGAAACTATCTCGCTAGCAGACATGTGCAGATCTACGCAGACCAAACTAGATGTAAATGCTCATGATGACCATAAAATCTGGAGCACTCATGTATAGTCAGTTTTCTAAATATGATTTAGAAGAACGTGAAGGGTTTTCTAGGACCCTTATGGCACAAAAACTCTATTACCGTCCTAAGTCGGACGGAATATAGACATAAAAACATTTGAGCGGAAGAAAAATAAGTTAATCTAATTAACATGCAGTTAAACAATTTAACTTAGCCCTAAGGTACAAGACCCTTAGCCAAGATCTATGCCGACTCGGGATGGATCTGACCATACCAAGAAGGATCTAACTTACTACGATTAAATTAAACTAATGCTTAAAACACATACCCGGAATCTCAACCCTGGTGCAGGCGAGATGTTCCGCACCGTCTTCCGAGCCGCTCCCCATCCCACGCCAAGTCGCTTCTCGAACTGTTCCCCGAACCGCTCCTCGAACCGCTCCACATCCCGAGCCGAGCAATCCTCGTGTCGTCGAGCCAACCACGCGCCGAAGAAAGTTTCACGCGAGTGAAAGCCTTCGCCAAGATTTCGGATCCGAATCTGAACTCCTTTGCGGCTTTGCTAAAGCCCTCAGGAGTAAGGTAGAAATATAGGGAGATAGAGAAATATTAATTTAAGCCTAGATCCGAGCATGCTCCAACATTTACGGGAGCCGCTCAGATCTGGAGCTTGGGAAGAGTTTGGAGGAAGGGGGAGGCCCATATTTATATAGGCGGCGAACTCTCCCCTTTTCCGCATAACCGATGTGGGACTATTAAATTAGAGTTAATTAAATCAAGTTAGTTTGCTCTTCACAAAGTGCAAACTTTCGTGAATTTTAACTCCCTCACCGTTGAGCTTTATGATTGATACAACATATCAATACGAAGGGTGTTCAACGGTGAACGCATAGGAAAAAACTGTTCGTCAATCCGAGTCTGTTTGACCCCTCATAAGTATGTCCAAAGATGTACCCAAAACCATGCTTTTCTGAAATCTGCAGCCGCCAGAGTCTCGGGCTCTGAACCCTACGCGTGGGGCCCAGCATGTGGGCCCCACTGCTCTGTGTGCGCGCAGCCTGCAGGGGCGCGTGCCTAGCACGCGCCCGTGGGCGCATGCCAAGCACGCGCCAGGCAGGGCGCGTGGCGCCTTGCGGGCGCCACAGCTGGCCAGGCGCCCCAAAAAGGGGCGCCTGTTGTCTTTCAGAAAAAGAACCGCCCGGCCCAATGGGCCGGGCTGTGGGCCTCCCCTCCCTTTGATTATAAATCAGCCCAAGGGGCTGATATTATATGGGCTTTGGGTTTTGATGTTTTGGCTATATCTTAGGCATTTGGAGTCCGATTAGAACGCCGTTCGAACCTGGGCGCAGACTGGGACATTCCCGTCTCACCCGTGAACTATTCCTTGCATTTATTTTATTAAATATGGTCTTAAACTGTTTAAAACACATTTAATCTCTTTTGCATCATATGCAAATTAGTCCCTATCTTGGCTTAAATTGTCATTTGCATTAAAATGCATTTTCTCTTCATTTGCATCAAATGCAAATTATTCTCCCTAACTAATTTCTACCTATTACTAGATGATGGTCGTACTCTGTGTGAGACCCCACAGCCTGACCCTTACAACAAGTTGGGCTCGAAGCCCTATACGGCAGTGACCACGAGCAGTGGTTGCCGTCTTGCTTCAGGAATCATCATTATGTGGTTGACTCTTCGACATGAGTATTGTCGGGACCACCCCTGACTGTTTTCGTGATGAATTCTGCAGTTTTAGTCTCTTCGTCCAAACTATGTCGTGTAGATCAAGTCTAGAGTACGGTCAAACTGTCAACCCCAATAACTTGACTCTGGTTAGTTTCTATCTATCTTTAGTCAACTAATGTTGGACTTCTTCCAACATACTCTACGCAGAGATTTTACTAAATACCGAACTAACTCTACAACACTAACTCCCATTGACCGGGAGAGACGAATCCTCTCTTGGTCATTACTCTCCTCGTACACTTCAAGTGACACCCAATCAAAGACCTTTCGATAAGCCTAGCCTCGAAGTTAAGTAAGTGATCTAAGTGGCACCGTCCACGCACAGGTTCGTAAAATGACCTCAAGTCAAAAGACCAACTTGCCTATCATCATTTAGAGTTATCATTGACAGATTGGTCAATATAACCATATGATAACTCTTGTGGATCGTTCAGTGAACTCATTCTCTAATGAACACATGTGTCTCGTCTCTGACTTCGCCAAGTTGAACGATCATGAGATCATCACCACCACTTAACGATGAAGACTAAGACACAATGGTCTATCCAATGTTTCGATATCCTTGTCTCGAAACATATATGACCACAAACCCTTTTAGACTTATGCTACAGACGGTCAAACATTTCTCCATGATCGAGATACTCATCTCGATACCTGTTTGACCTTGCATAAAGTCTCATGACTTTACCTAAGTTAATATCTAATGTTAACTACATTATAACTTAGATAAATTATTACTAAACAGCTTACTGTTATTTCAAACAAGACGTTTGTGCTATGCACACAGAGATAAATAGCCTCGAGGGCATCATCTCTCTACAGAACGAACTTATATGAATCGACCAGAGAGTTTTCAATGTCAGTGGGAGCGAATAAAAAGCATGTGAGGCATTAAGGAGTCGAAACATATGTTTTGACAAAGTGGTCAAAGAGTTTGACACTTTATCAGAAATGATTATGAACCGTCTAAATGACCAGTAATCTAATTTGGTACTCTCGATGAGCTGGATGAGATCCAAGCAATATAAATATTATGGATTCCAAGAGACCAATGAAATTATTTGGATGAGATTCAAATGTGTGTTCTAACATGAACATAGAAACTTCTTAAGTATAAAACTAAAGACGGTTTATCATATTCACTTACGA
Source organism: Scilla litardierei (assembly GCA_030789695.1). Classification (NCBI taxonomy): domain Eukaryota; kingdom Viridiplantae; phylum Streptophyta; class Magnoliopsida; order Asparagales; family Asparagaceae; genus Scilla; species Scilla litardierei. Next base: position 10,844 of record JAULAV010005220.1, on the reverse strand, counting down.
AGGCTTTGCCACATAAAGTCTAGAGAGACTTATGTGTAAATGCGGTATGAGATACCGGGATAAATAGGCCTGAGTGCAAGTGAAACATGTTGGGAGATAGGTATGCCCTCGAACTCGAGGCAATTTATCTCTTTGTATGTGTACAAATATCTTGTTCAAATTTACAGTAAGCTGTATGGTAAGTATGTATCTAAGTTAATAAAAATGTAGTCGACATTAGAACTTAGGTGAAATCCTAAGACTTAATGCGAGGTTAAACAAGTATTGAAATGAGGATCTCGATCATGGAGAATTGTTTAACCGTTAGTAGCATACGTCTGAAGACGTTCGTGGTATAGATATTTCAAGAAAAGAATATCGAAACATTGGATAGACCATTGTGTCTTTGTCTTCAACATGGAGTGGTGAATATGATCTCATGGTCGTTCGACTTGGCGAAGTCGAAGACGAGACACAGGGGCTCATTGGAGAATGAGTTCACTGAATGACCCAACAAGAGTTATCATATGGTTCATATTGACCAATTTGTCACTGATAACTCTAAGTGATGATAGGCAAGTTGGTCTTTTGACTTAAGGTCATTGTACGAACCTGTACGTGAACTGTGTCACTTAGATCACCGATCTAGCCTCGGGGCAAGCCCCGTTGAAAGGTTTTTGGTTAGGTGACATTTGAAACGTGCGAGGAGAGTAATGACCAAGATAGGATTCGTCTCTCCCGGTCAAGAGGAGTTAGTGTCGCAGTGTTAGTTCAATCTTTAGTGAAAAATCTGGCCAGAGTATGTTGGAAGAAGTCCAACATTATTTGACTAAAGATCGATAGAGACTAACCAAGTTCAAGCTAGTAGGGTTGACAGTTGACCATACACTAGGCTTGACTAAGCAGCATAGTTTTGACAAAAAGATTATAACTGCGGTATTCATCACGGACACGGTCAGGGTGGTCCTGACAATACTCATGTCAACGTGTTAACCACATAAGTAGATACCGAAACAGGGACGTCACCTGCTACTCGTGGTCTCTGTCGTCTGGGGTTTCGAGCCCCACCTGGAGTAGGTTCAGGCTGTAGGGTCTCACACCGAGTGAGACCTTCGTCAAGTAATAGGTAGAAATTAGGGAGAATATGCATTTGATGCAAGGGAAAGAAAACTGCAAAGAGTTTGCGGTTAACTTGCGGACTCGGGATAAATGATCCTGAGTGCAAGTGGGAGATGTTGAGGGATGTATGACCTTGGTTCATTTGTATTGGATGCAAATGGATTTTATAAGTCGCAAAGGGTTTGCGATATAAGTTTAAAACATTAAGGATGTGGTGAATTTTGTATATGATGCAAAAAAGAATTAAATATGTCGTAAAATATTTACGGGCACATTTAATATAATGAACGCGATGAAAAGGTTACCTGGTTGATGGGAACGTACTGGTCTAAACGCAGGTTCAAACGGTGTCCGAAGCAGACTCTAAATGAGCAGCAAAAACAGCAAACAGATCTTTTTTGAAAGATTCAGCCCATTCCCAAGGGGACTGGGCACGCCAGCCCAACTGGGCAGGGCACCCATGCCCATTTTGGGCCTCGGGCGCCCAGCCCAGGGGCGGGCCCGCCTGCCCAAAGCTGGGCGGGTCAGGGCCCGCCCAACAAGATAGGCGCTTGACCTGCCCAGCAGGCAGGCTCCTGACCCGCCCACCCCCTGGGCGGGTCAAGCCCACCCAATGGGCTGGGGGCCCGCCCGCCCATGCAGGCAGGCACCCAGCCCACAGTGCGTGCCCGCCCCCGCTTGCAGGCTGGCAAGCTGGGCCCCACAATAGGGTTTCATGCCCAGTTTTGTGGCGGCTCAGGTTTTGCGAAAAAACTTGGTTTTGGCCAACTTTGGATGCTCGTTTGAGGGGTCAAACTGACTCGAAATGGAGTGCCGTTTTTCCTACGCCTTCACCGTTCAACCCTCTTCGATTTGATAGGTTGTATCACTTGCAAAGCTCAACGGTGAGGAAGGAAAAATTCCCTAAAGTTTGGCCTTTGTGGAAGGCAAACTTTAATTAATTTTTTCCTCCAAACTTTTTTTGTCACACATCGAATATGGAGTGAAGGGGAGGCATCATCCGCCTATATAAATAGGGGCCTACTCCCCTCCTTGAAACTCGTCTCAAGCTCCAGATCTGAGTAGCTCCATTAAACGCGAGTAAGCCCGGTCTTGAGCTTAAATAAAATATTCTCTTTCTCCCTAAATTCTTCATTGCTCCTGTTCAAGCTCTGGCAAAGCTATGAAGGAGCTCGGATCGGATCCGAAGTCTTGACGAAGGATCCATTCAAGGTGAAATCTTCTTCAGCGCATGGTTGGCTCGGCGATAAGGGTGTTGCTTGCCTCGAGAAGCAGTGCGGTTCGGGAAGTGGTTCAGCTCGGGACGAGGTGCGGCTCAGGACACGGTTCGGCTTGGGAGAAGCAGTGCAGAGCCAAAGAAATGTTGTTGAAAACGACGCTACGTATTCTGCAGAAACGAAGTGAAAGGTATGTAGTTTAAATATTCATGCGTTTATAATTGCAAATGTTAGATATATCTATCCTTAGGGGTTGGTCGGACCCAACCCCGAGATAGTAGAGATCTTAGCTAGGCTTTGTTCCCTTTAGGGCATGATTTAAAATAGTTTTAAATCTTTCCGCTGCTTGTTTTTTCTCGTCGTCCGTCCGACTTAGGCAGAACGTCAATTTTATAGCCCTAAGGACCCAGAAAACCCTACAAAGTCGACTATGAGAAACACAGTAGTCGACTTGCAGTGAAAACAGAAAGTCACATGAATCTATATTTGCCCTGTAGTCGACTCCAGCTCTCTTGGGAGTCGACTTCTTTTTTGATACACATAATTGTATCAGAAAAGAGTTTGATACTCACTTTAAATAATTTTAAAATATTTTCAAAATTATTTTGTGAGTTTAAAATATTATATAACTCATGAAACATGTTTTTCTAAGTGTGTGCAAGCTTCAATGTAATAGCTTTAGTATTATAAGACACGTTTACAATATAAACCCACACACAAATTTTTGGAGTCTTGGTGTCTTCTGTCTCTTCAACTTGTCTTGAGAAGCTTATGCCCATCATGAGTCCTTGGATGAGCTTTGATATTCAATGTGAGCTACACATCCATTGACTCTCCACCTTCAAGCTTGACTCTATGTCACCATCCTTTGTGAGCTTTGTGAGCTTTGTGAGCTTGAGTGAATTTGTTGACCTTTGTTGACTTTGATTACCTACACTCACAAATCTCATAAAAACTCATTAACAACATAATTGTTTGCTTATCATCAAAACTAATCTTGGAGTGATGCAGTAACCAACAGGTTTGACCTCATCAGATGGATGCTATGAAATGCTCTCCGCACTTGATGCATTGGAGAGAGGGCTGGTCTTTTGCCGAGGATCGAGTTGCCTTGATCACACTGGCTGACCTCACCAGATGGGCAGGCCCTTGGATGATGAAGCTGATAGAGCCAGCCTTAGATGTTTGCCACTAAGATCTATCCCGTGGAGTCGTGCTTGCCAACCTAAGTCAGTGAGTGCAGGTCAGTCTTGTAGAGCTATGCTTGCAACTTGGTCGGACCGACCTCCCAAGCTGTTCTTGGACCGTCAATAAGGACAAGTGTAGCTTTTAGGTTCATGCACTACGGGCCCCTGCTGTCAGGTTTAGCTAGGTCCCACCGTGATAGGCCCCAACCCAAATATCATTTACACACATCATTATAACAGACTCGTCGGGCTCTCGTAACAGATGCAAACGAGAAAAGTTCTAGAACAATACAAAAAGCCAGAATTGATAAACTGATATATTCTTACCATAATAATCATCACTGTTGCATTGGACAAACTGAAGACTCAATTAGAGCATGCAAGGTTAAGAAAGTAACAAAGATGCAAAGATAAATACATCTAACTTCAAAAGGTGACATTGTTAATTGTTGGGATACATTGAGAGATGTAAACAATATCATGTGTCATTATGCATGGATGACCATAATATTACCATCTATGAAAATAATGATTTATTTTTTATATTAATCTGGCAGGGAGGGATGAATCATGATGATCTCAACAATTGCAAGCATATGTTTGCATAAAATTTCTGCTATATGGTCCTATTCGGTGTAACGAGCAAACACTATTAACTACACTCACAGAAAGTTCAGTCGCGCTTAATCAAATTTAATCTTTAAAAACACCATTAACTATCATTTACAAGAGTAATCTTGTTAATGACAAACTTTATCATCAACAAGCCACCACAAATTTCCCAAGCTACCCAACACCATCTAGAATTTATCCGGGTCTTCTGACCCAGAGCCCAGGTACCCACAGCTAAACAAAGGCCAGATATTACACCCACCAGATAAATATCACTGAACTTTAATAAAAGCGCTTGTGTTTCGACTCACGCTGTCAGGCATCTCACAATTTTCGGTGCTTTTTAACCTTTTTTCATTTTAAAAAATGAAAAAGCCTAAAAGTAGCTGCTGATGGACCGTTTCCTACGAAAAAGCACCACAACCTTCTGGACTCTACCAGATTTCTTTTGTTCCCTATCCTCCACGTCACGCGTGACCCTTGGGCCGACAACAAATTCTACCCAATTTATTTTGGCACAAAAAAAAGTTATAATTAACGATAATAAAATAAAAATATTTTACATAACCAAACAGCGCCCGGCGAGGAACTCACGTGATTAATCCGTTGGGGTCACGTGATTCCCTTCAACCTCGAGGAACCTTATTCTACAATGATTCTCTCCTAGTTCTTATCGGTTACCTCCGCCCTTCGGATTCGGGCGAGAACAGCAGAGCATCCATGGGCCCTCGTTGCCCTCCCCTCGCGGATCCGGACCCAAATCCATCGGCTCCGATTTCACGTCCACGTCCGGATCCGATGTCTCTATCGGATCCGCGCCCTCCTCTTCTCGTCCCCGTTTAGATCCGACCCCGATCGATACGCCGAACAATCTGGGACACTGCTCCTCTTCAGGCCTTGATCTCTCTTCCCCCGCCTCCGGCGTCCTCGCCGACATCAGATCCAGCTCCTCCGACTGCTCCGCCGCTGGGCCTCCGCTCCCGGAGTAGTTCGACATGACAACGTAGATATTATTACAGAGATTCTTCATCCTCCCCAGCTCGTGCGAGAGTTGTCGATTCTCTTTCCTCAGCCTCTCGTTTTCTTCAACTAGATCTGATGATCCACCGGTTGCTACCGCTTGATTCGGGGGCGGAGTCGATGAGTTCGAAGAAAGGACCTGCTCTTCTCCCGAATTCGATGGAGATCCGCGATTCGCCGGGACGGCCACCGGAATAGGCGCCGCGGCCACCGTCACCGGAGGCGCGGCACCAGCCGGCGCTGCTAGCAGAGAAATCTTGCGTCGCTGTATGTCGCATAGAAGCCGCTTTTCCCCTCGCCGGAAAGAATCGTTTGAGAATTCCCACCGATCCGGCACGATCTTTCTGAATCCCTAAAATATTCCAGAAATATGATTAAAAATCACATAAAAAGGTAGAAAATGGAGGAGGAAAAACAAAAAAGTTTGAGATAGAAAGATAATGAAAGCTAACGTAAGTATTCAACTGGCGGACAAAACTAGAGAAATTATTGTGCTTGAAATATTTCGGCAGCAGATCGCGAGCGAACTCCGCCGGTTTCCAAACGATGAAGGCGGATCCGTCTTCGTTCCACGAGATGATATCGTCGACCGCTGGATCGTCGACGAGCTGATAAGTTTTGCTAAGGAACGGCGTCGGAAGGGACCGCTGCGCTTCCAGAGGCGGCGGTTGCGGTGCCGCCGTCGACGGTGACTCTTCGGTATGCTCCACCGCCGGAGCCATCTCTAGGTCTTCCAGATCTCTCGCCGCTGCTATCCGAAGAGGCGCTCAGTGGTGGAGGGAGCCTGGGGTTGAAAAGGTTCTAGAATATTCCGGTTGGGTTTTTATAGAAACGACGTGAAGGGAGGGGAGCGGAAAGGAGGAGGAAGAAAAAGTCCTAACCCGTTTTGGCTCCAGAAGGTTCTCGGTTTCGCCTTTGAGAACGTTCTTTCCTCTAAGGGAGTACCGACACGTGTCGTTTGGTTTGTGGAAGGATCTAGGGTTGCGGAACCGGAAAGAACGGTCTGGATAGAAGATAACTTAGATAAGAGGCGCGCATTATACGGGTAGCCGTGGTGAGGGGGTTCCGGCTGATGCTAGGACCATCTAGAAGGAACTTTTAACGCTTACGTGTAGGGTTCTGATTTGGTTCTGTCTTGGTGTTTGGTGTATTGGAAAGGGGAAATTAGGATCGGACGGACGAGATTGCTGACCTTATCGAAATGATTTCTGTCTCGTTACACCGTAACGTTTATAACGGTCGTTATGACGTTTTATGTGGGAACGGGGAAGTTATGCGTAACTCTGACGTTAATTGCTACTTAGGCGGAGACGCACTGGATCAATTCCTGAAGGTCTCACTGCGACAGAAGTCATTTTCAGTTTTAAATATATAATATATTTTTTAATTCTTCGGAAATGCGGTAAGTACTGCCTCTATAATATTTGTATTTGGAATATCGCATAAACTAGTTATGGATGTTTATCGGATTCGGATAGTTCATATTAAATGTAAATGTATACCTAAAATGTATATAATACATCGCAATTCTATTATATTATCGGATTTTGACTAATTAAGCTCCAATCATAAATGGATGTATACTTGAATATGCATGTTCGTTTCAGGAGAAAATCTAATTTTATTATGTGATTATGTGTCTATATGTAGAAGGATGAAATTTTTTTGATAGCCATAAGATGTGGATGTGATTTTGGTAACTGAATCTTTTACATCCCTGCTTGGGCCCCAATGACGTGGCTGTACTACAGCCAAGGGAAGGGGGGGTTTGGTTTTAAAATGCCACCTCTGGCCTCCCTCACTGTTATTTGGCCACGTCCCTGAGGATGCCTTCAGTTCAACTATTTAGAAATTCAAAAATTCTGTAAAATGTCCCAAGGAAGTTTCTCTCTTGTAGGGACTGTTGATGGGAAAATCCACCGAACAATAGATTTGTAATATAGAAAAACAAGGTTGCAATGTTCGGACGTTAATGTTATTGAGGAATTGATAGGTTGTCGGTTGAGAAGATCCACAAACTGACGAACTATCAACGAAGCAAGGAACATGCCAAAAATGGGTCGGGATTGTGTTCGACCTGAAACCCCTCCGACGCTCAAGTTAGTGTTGATGTCAAAGAAAGTTCGGATAGTTATGAACGAACTTATTGAGTTCGAACTATCTATGTCGAACTATAATTTTAATTGGAGAGAACTCAAGTATATAAAGATACCTGACCTCTTTTCTATGGAATTGTTTTCTGAACCCCTCTTCTGTGGAAGGACCCTTCCTTTTATAGGAATTGAATGATTGATGACGACTCTTCGTCTTTTGAATTGTCTTCATATTGTAGAATACCAAGAGTTTGTACGTAGCAATCATTAACAGCAAGGATGATTAAGGGCCACCAGTAAATGCTGTCATTAAATGCTTCCTTTACTTCAGCATCTGGAGAGTCGCGCATTCCAGCCGTCATAATGGTTTTGTCATTGATTACTTGAGAATACCAAGAATTTCACTCATTAAATAAGGTAACGGCAGTTTTCATAACTTGTCGAAGTGTAGGCCTTATGTCTGGCGTTGCCGATCTGACGGATATCCGAACTGACGAAGATCTGAATGCCCGAAGACCCGATCTTGTTTAGAAGTTGACTCCTAACCATTGACGAATGAATACAGATCGCCATTATTAGTCGCATAGGTAGCATATGTCGCATATGATCTATATTTTGGTCATAACAATTGCCCCGTCATTGGACCGCGAGCTTAGTAAACGACGGTTCTGCGTCGGATGACGTGTTGCATCATCATTGGTCGGGCGCGAATTCCGGAAAGTCGCAATTAAGTTTTCCCGCCAAAACATCACATCAGTTGGTTTTGAAAACCGAGGCAAACAGAGATCTTGCCATGTAATTCTAGATGAACGGCTAAGATCATTCCGATCATCTTATAAATACAAGGCATTCTTTTAAACAGGAATTCTCTTGCTTTCGCATCGATTCATTTCTCAAGCTTTTCCGGTGATTCCTTCCTTCTCCTGCGATTCTCTCCTTCTCTGGTCATCTTCTACGATCAGTCTATAGTTCTAGGTACTCTATTGTTCCATAAAACAAGATTCTTCTTCTTCAACTGATTCTGAAATCAATAAGATTATAGAGGATCTTGGTTTAGGAGTAGAAGATGATGTAGTTCAAGAAATCACGGTATCAACTTCTGCTACAAATAGTGAATGTATTGTAGGAGGATCATCAATTATCCCATCAGAGATCACAAAAACTATTTCTCTAGCTCGAACTAATGTGATTCCTCTCATTTGTTCCCAGTTCATTTTCCCTCCTTATGGAGTAAGATTGCCTACCTATACTGATAGGATCTGTTCTCCCAAGGAGAACGAGGTCGGAGTATACACCAAGACTTTTGGTGTAGGACTTTGCTTTCCTCTACACCCATTTTTTGTTGCTGTTCTTTGTTTCCTTAATGTTCTGCTATGTCGACTTAGTCCGATCTTGGTTAGTGCGATCATTAGCTTTATCATACTTTGTTCGTCTAACGGTATAGCACCGAGCCTTTCGCTCTTCCAATATTTCTTTTAATTGAAGTCCCGCTGGAAGGTGGACTATGTCTGGAGAGCGCTCATTCTGGACTTGCCGAACAAAATTTCCGACTGGAAGGTGGACTATGTCTTCATTTCGATGCCCGAGGTGCCGATCTTCAAAACTCAATGGGGCGAGATTAATCACTTAGCTTTAAAGGATATTATCCTAGAAGAATCAGATAAAAAGATAGCAGATCGGCTCCTTGAAATTCCAAGTTTGGAAAGATCGTTTAAAGAGTTGACGTCTGCCGAGCTGATCGGAAGCCGTGTTTGGCCTGAAGGTAAATCGCCCTTTGTATAAATTATCAGTCACCTTGCTCACCCTAATCTTTCGTCGTCTTGCAGGCGCAGTTAGCAGTAGAGCGACGATGAGTTACAGCATGAAAGAAATTTTGAAGAAGTGGAAGAAGCAATTGCAGAAAGAGTCTACTATCCAGCCTCTCGCTCGAGAAATCCCAAGTGCGTCTGTTGAAGTTTCGAAGAAACGATCTAAGCCATCATCGGAGTTGGCTGAGAAGAAGAAGAAAAAGAAAATCAAAACTGGCGAGGCCGAGGTTCGTAGCTCGGTTCAAAAAGAAATTGTTGTGACTTCGTCCCCCGATGTGGTTGTGCTCCCCGAACAACCCGATCTTGAGTCTCTGTCAAAATCAGTTGGTAATATTCCCTCTTTCGGTTCGAAAAAAAATCCTCTTTTAAGTTTAGACGCTCGTCCCACAGGGTTCAGCATATCCAATTTCTTCGACGGTCGAATTACGACCTTTGAGTTTGACTGGGACTTCTAATAAATGGCCATAGGGCTATATGCCTCGTAGGGGGCCAACTGGGTTAGTTCATCCGTGCTGCGATCAAGCCATGGCGATGTTCAGATCGAAAAGAACAGATCATGTCAATCTACCAGAGGAGAAACTTTTAAAGCTGACCTTTCCTGTTGGTGTGGAGGAATCTGTTTTTGAAGGCAGCGGAGTATGTACTCGTTTGGAGGAAAATTCGGTTCTTCCTAGGGACAAAGAGTCTTTGAAAGGAGTAGATCCGGAGAGACTTGCGGCTACTGCTGTCTGTTATACCCAACAGGTTTAATTCCATTCTTGTATCATATGTTGTAAAAAATAATTTTTCCTTAAGTATCTTCTTTTCTTTATACAGCTATCTTCAGTTTTGAGTTCTCTTCATCGACATCCGGCCTTCATGAACAATGCTGAGATAAGGCTCGCCAAGACAATCAAGGAGCATGAAGTAGTCAAAAAGGAGGCTGCGGAAAAGTTGAAACAAGAGCAGCTCAAAGTCGCTAACTTAGGTGGCCAAGTAGATACTTTGAAGAAAAGTTTGGACGAGCTAGACAAAGCTCGCATTCTGGCCAAAGAAGATGCAAATGAAAAGGCTAAGGAAAGGGAGATTTCTGACAAGAGGGCCACCGAGCTTCATACTCGGATAGAAGATCTGGAAAAGATCGACCTCGATGAGATAAAGAACACTGTCGTGGCCGAGTATCAAGATAAGGAGCTCGTTCCAATCGTGACAGACGCTCTTAAGAATGGCTTCAACAAATGTCAGCGAGAGATTGAGAGAGTCAATCCAGATGTTAAGATTAACTTCTCAAAGCTATCTATGGCCTTTAGCGACAAAGATTATTCTCGTCAGAAAATGGAGAAGACAATGTTATGGGTGATGCCCCTTATTCTGAAGGTCCTTAGTTTTCTGAAGCACAAGGTCGAAGGTCGATGTAATGGTGTGTTGACATCATTTTGTCATATGTCTATCTTTCGTTTTGGGGAATGAAAATTTCTTTTGGTGTTCATTACTTACTTCTGTATCCAACAATTTCCCATCTCGTAAAATCTTTTCTCTAATGTTGTTTGATTCGCACAATCTTTTTTTGTATCGAAGGTTGAGAAGATCGCTAGAATTCTCTTTGTCGTTAAGCTTCCTCGGCCCAAGAGCTTAAGATCCCGATCGTATACCCGATAAGCTCGCAAAGGTTGATAAGGTCGTCTTTGTCGTTAAGCTTTGTCGACCTACGAGAGGTTAAACTCCCGATCGTATAACCGAAGATCTCGCGAAGATCTCTAGAGTTATCTTTTTCGTTAAGCTTCCTCGGCCTACGAGAGCTTAAGCTCCCAACTGTTTAACCAAAGAGCT